>BQNB010010554.1:0-83713 GCA_026074375.1 Tanacetum coccineum | reverse complement strand
TATGCATCCCGACAACTTAAGCTTAATGAAGAAAACTATACCACTCATGATCTCGAATTAGGAGCAGTAAAGTTCGCTCTTAAAATTTGGAGACGCTATCTGTATGGCACCAAATGTACTATGTTCGCTGATCATAAAAGTATTCAGCATATCCTTGATCAGAAAGAGTTGAAAATGAGACAACGCCGTTGGCTAGAATGGCTTGCAGATTACGATTATGAAATTCGCTACCATCCTAGAAAGGCAAATGTCGTGGCAGATGCCTTAAGCCGAAAGGAACGAATCAAACCACTCCGAGATAGATCATTAGTTATGACCATTCATCCAAAATTACCATCATAAATTCTCAAAGCTCAAACTGAGGCAATCAAGGAAGAAAACATCAAGACTGAAAACTTACGAGGAATGGACAAAGCATTTGAAATACGTCCTGATGGAACTTGTTGTATTAAAAACCGAAGCTGGTTACCATTCTTTGGTAATCTGAGAGACTTGATCATGATGAGTCCCATAAGGTTCTGACAAAATGTATCAGGATCTAAAGAAACTCTATTGGTGGCCTAACATAAAGGCAATCATTGCTGAATATGTTGGAAAATGTTTGACATGTTCTAGAGTTAAGGCAGAATGTTAGAAGGCATCCGGCTTACTGGTACAACCGGAGATTCCTATGTGGAAGTGGGAAAGAATAACGATGGATTTCATCACAAAACTACCCAAAACATCAAATGGACATGACACAATCTGGGTCATTGTCGATCGCCTTACCAAATCCGCACATTTCATCCCTACCCGAGAGACAGATAGTATGGAAACCCTTACAAGATTTTACATAAAGGAAATAATCTCCCGGCATGGAGTGCCAATATCTATCATCTCGGATCGTGACAGTCATTTCACATCTAGATTCTGGTAATCATTACAAAGTGTTTTGGGTACTCAATTAGACATGAGTACAGCATATCATCCCGAAACTGATGGGCAAAGTGAAAGGACCATCCAAACACTCGAAGACATGCTTCGAGCCTGTGTTATAGATTTTGGAAAAGGATGGGAAAAACACTTACCATTAGTAGAATTTTCTTACAATAACAGTTACCATGCCAGTATTAAGGCAGCACCATTTAAGGCACTTTATGGTCGAAAGTGCAGATTACCTGTTTGCTAGGCCGAAGTTGGAGATGTTCAACTTACGAGACCAGAAATAATCCATGAAACCACTTAAAAAATAGTGCAAATTCGACAACGCTTGCAAGGTGCAAGCGATCGGCAAATAAGTTACGCCAATGTAAGGCGAAAGCCTTTAGAACTTCAAGTTGGAGATCGTGTTATGTTAAAAGTGTCACCTCGTAAAGGTGTCATCCGATTCGGAAAACGAGGAAAGCTTAATCCCCGGTACATTAGACCTTTCAAAATCCTTGAACGGATTGGCCTAGTGGCATATAAATTTGAGCTTCCAGAAGAGCTCAGTAATGTCTACAATACTTTCCACGTTTCTAATCTAAAGAAATGCTTATCTGACAAACCCCTTGTCATTCCAATGAAAGAACTTCGACTCGATGACAAACTCAACTTTGTGGAAGAACCAGTGGAGATCATGGATCGAGAAGTCAAATAACTAAAACAAAGTCGTATTCCTATAGTCAAAGTAAGATGGAACTCCAAAAGAGGACCAGAATTTACATGGGAACGCTAAGATCAAATTCGTTCTAAGTATCCACATCTATTTTCAAACATCATTCTAGCATCCAACTAAATCTCGGGATGAGATTTCTTTTAAGAGATGGAGACTATAACAACCCGTAGATTTCATCACTGTAATTATCCATCTATTAAATTAGATGCACTGTAATATCCATCTATTATATATACCACCTTTTTACAAGGAAATTTTTTGCTTTATTCCATTATGTAATGTGGTTTAAATAACTAAAGTAAACGAGCTCACGCAACCTCTACCAATGCCATATATATCTATGTTTATATAATGTAAACATCCTGATATGTCAAGTTAATGTTCTAATATCTTTTTTACTAAGTACATTATCCATTTAACATACCATTTGCAACGTTATATCAAAACAAACTTTATTCGTTAAACGTTTATATCAAAACCCTAATTATATGTAATGTATATATATAAAATGATTGTGCAAGCCTTCATGCATGTGTACAAGTGTACAATGCACAACATTTGAATACCTTTTCCCTCCTAAATCAAGTTACAACTTTCTAAAGACAATGTACAAGTCAATAATGCAAGAAAACCAAACTAGGACATTTTACCTCCTAAATCACTTTAGTTTCTTACTACCACTTTAGCACAAAGTACAAACACTTAATGCATGACTTCTAAACCCTAAATCATCTTAAAACCCTAAAACCCTAGTTTCGTCTATACAAAACCAAAATCAAAACATAATCCGAAACCCAAATATTAACACTAAACCTTGATCCTATATCTAACCCGTACCTAACACTAACCTAAAACCCTAATCCACGCCTAACTTACCTTAGCTTCGCAAAACTAAACTATAAACATAAACCCTAACCCAAACCTAAAAATCAAACCTGGCACCCCTTGTTTCATTTTAACCTATTTTAATTTTAACAAGCACCTCAAGCTCGATCATAGTACCACATATGACCCACTTACATGTCACAAGCAAAACCACACAAGATACTTACTCTCACCTTGGCACAGTCTTTTGTCACCTTTCTTAATCACCCCATTATTAGCCGATCCCCTCACATCACCTTCTACCTTTCAAATCTACACTCCAGCTCTTAATACCTCATCATAATAGCAGGCCCTTAGTCAAGCATACCTACAAACACTTGACCAACACAACTCAGTTAACTGGCTCACCAAGGGTTCATTGACCCCATATAGATAAGGAAATCCTCACCCCAATTCTCAAACACACCTCAAAATTTATCATTATACAACAATGCGAGTTCTAACAAGCTAGTAGATCAGTGAAGTTCTAAGATCAGAATTGAAGCCAAGAATCAAGAAAAAGAAGCCATTAGGCGTTTTCTAGGCCAAAACCCTATTTTCGACCCATTTAAGCTCAAGTAAGCTCAAAATCTTGTTCCATAAACTTCTAATTTTTTTAAATCTTTCATAAGGTTTGTTAGATCTATATAAATCTTGTTTTGATCCTTGTATATCCTCAAAACCAAATGCGATTTTTTGCTTGTAAAACCCACAAAATGACCCGTTTTGATTTTCTAGTAACGATCCATTTTTCTAAATTTTTTATAGTTTCTGAACATCAGTATTTTAGCTTTTAAATTTCTTAGTAAGCACGCGCATGCAAACTCTTTGTTTTAAAAATATCATTATTATGTTTTGGACTTGTTTTTGCTAAATATACATCTCCTTATGCATCGGGGTATTATATCGCGTAATCTTTCTTGATGAATTTATAATCTGGTGGGGCTGAAAATGTCTCTTTTTCCTATAGATATAACTATGAGGGCTGTTTTGCCAAGCTCTAAAGTTAAAGGTTTACAATTATATTTACTTTATATATAAAGGACTAATTTGTAAAGTTTATAAATCAAGGTGTATTGCCATTCTGCAACTTTAAAAATATAAAATATACTTATTTTTATATAAATTATAAAAATCGTATATAAAAATAATTATAAGACTCGTGATTTTTATTAAATCCGATACAGTTATCGCTTATTAATCATGATCGACGCATTATAAAACAATACGTTAATATATTTAACGTATTTATCATCGATATATAGCTTATTGAAGAAATAGTAAAATTTTTATCGTATCATCATTACTATTGGTACTAATGGTATTTCATAGTGATGGCGTTTCATTGGGTATAGTTTCTGATGAGTTGCTCATGCGATTTACGATTTAAAGTGTCCTGGCTCCTCAAACGATTTTAACTTATGACCTCGGACAATATGCTAGTCCGAAACAGTGATACATATTTCCATAAAAATTAATAAATCAAAGTAATATGTATATTAAATATCATGAAGTTGAAACATAAACAACCCCCCCCCCCCCCCCCCCCCCCCCCCCCCCCCTATCAAAACTAGATTTGACATATTACCCCAGGTTGCGTGACGAGGCCGTTACTTTCATACTTTTGCCATCAATCAGATTTCCCTGTTAAGGTGAGTTCATGGCCTCGCATTTTAAATCTTTAAAATATTTATAAACCCGCGAGGGGGATATATGCTATAAACCATGAATACAAGTGTTTTTCCAAAACTGAATGCTCATCCTGATGCAATTATTGCCTAAGTCCGTACTTTTGCCATTAAATACCCCAACTATCATGAACCGTTTAATTACTCTTTCGGAGTAATGCGCGAATGCTGTGAGAGAATCTATTTGGGACAGAACTCCCCCGTTGGTATACCTGTACTTTTGGTAACCAAACGCACTTCATTTTGAATTCACTATGCGGGTGTTGGAAAATGGCACCGTTGCGTGGGCAACTGCTTGTGATTATTGATTTTTCAATGGCGTCGTGTATATGAGTTAGTCTTGAAATAATACTGTTCTCTATGACTAATTGTTTTTACATTGCAAGTATTACTCTTCATGGTGTTATAACAACGGAACCCATTGTTATGATGACTTGTATTCAAACTGTTTACTATAAACCTATGAATTTCACTCAACCATTATGTTGACCTTTTTAGCATGTTTATCTCAGGTAATTGATCAACTATTATGCACGGTAATGGCAGGACTTTGATGATGGCTTAACTGTTTCATCATTCAAATTTATGTTTTAGATTTGGGTCCTCTCTTTTTGTTAAAAACTCTGCATGAATAATGAATGAGAACTAATTTTTCGAAAAACATTAAAAAATCACAAATAAAAAAACAAAAAAAAAAAAAAAAAAAAAAGTCTCTCTTTATGAGTCGTTTTTCTTACAGATTTTATTGACTATTTGTACTATGCAGTAATACACAGATTTAGCTTTCACTGCTATATTTGTCAAAAATGGGGTTGTGTTTATAAGCTAAAATGCTCTAGGTTCATGTAAACAGCCATTGATGGATGTCTAAGTTTAGCATAATCCATATAGGTCATCACGTGCACCTGCCTATACCTTTACACCTCTCATTATCTACTTTTACACTAGCTACTATATAATTAAATCAGAATTGCGAATTTTAGTGTCTTTTTAAGTACTCAATACTCTTACTTAATGACCCTTATAATTTTTATACCAAAATCACCCATGTTCATTTATGAGTATTTAACTACCTGTGATTCCCTGTATTAATTACATGTGTAACAACTCAAATAAATCAACTTCAAAACTGTTCTAATTCGGAGATGATTAGCACACCAAAATACTACATCACTCATAACTACCATACTTAGACATGCTTTTCACGAGTGCTAATTTTCACCAGGATTATCAATAGTCATACTGGAACTTAACTACTGTAGAAAGAGGCTAAGCTTACTTCATTTTTAATTATAAGTTTTACCTCCCAACATGATCATATTTTTTACCGTATTTACTGTTTTAATAACTTTTAGTATAAAAATTCATTTGAATGTAACTTCTCAGACCTTAAACCTTTGAGCGCTAGATTTTCTCGGAAACGTAGACTCTTTTTGATTATTATAGACTAAGAAAATATCTACATATTCAATTTTTATCACCAAAGATAACAGTTGTTTGAACATGACCCACATTCGCTAAACCTAAATCCCATGTTTAGTTTTTAACGCAATCTAAACCAAACCACAAGAATGCTACGCATTTAATTCAATCCCAAGCATATTACAATTCATAATATATATAATCATCTGTATTTTAATTAAAAACCCTAGAATCATCATAATTAGGGGTTACAATGAATACATTAATTAAATATGATTAAAACACTTAGGCTTGATTCTTAGCACCTAAATCACACATCTCTTGAATGCTCTGGGATCAACTTAGCAAATTCGACTCTTTAGCGGTTTTGGGGAGGTAAAATTGCATGGCAATCCAAGATAAGGGAGAAAGAAAATTTTTTGTCTTCCTTAGGGTTTTGGGGACTCAAGTTCACGGCATCAATAAGAAGAGAAAAGAGATGGGCCAAGTTGATTATATAACTAATTCTTTGAAGTCCTAGCCCAACTCAAATAAGTCTAAAAAAATATTTTTTTTCTTCTATAACCCCAAACCGGACGCACCCTTATTAATATATATATTATATATATATTTTTTTAATTTATTAATTAACTAATTTACTTTATTACCTTAAGTTTTTATAAAAACCTAAGCTAATTTGATTAAACCTTTTTACTTAAACGCTACTTACTAACCTTTCTAAAAATAACTTTCATTTCACCAAACCACTTTCTATTTTTAGAAAGTTTGCCACAAACTTCTATATTTCACTCACTTATTTCATTTCTAAAATGCCACAATTCTCATAAACGCTTATCACTAAATCATCCAACTATTGACGTAGCATTACATGCAATACGCCATTCCTTTCCTTTATCACTAAACGTGAACAAATGGAATACTCATAATCCAACACAAACATACTCAAAATGAGATGCCCAAACACCTCAAAAATGATATCATGCACATACTTAACTCACTTAGCACACATAAAATCACACAGCACATACTTAAACACATAAAATGAACTCTTAGCCATTTCTATTAGTATAAACTAACCTGCTCAAATCTCGGTTGTCACAGTATCTCCTCCTATAGAAAATCTCGTCATGAGATTTAATTAGCTGATTCATCAGCACGATCAATAAACAACTGAGGATACATAGACTTCATATAATCTTCGCGCTCCCAGGTAAACTCGGGACCACGCTTTGAATCCCAATGAACCTTCACAAGTGATATTTTGCTACGCTTTAAACTCTTAATTTCACGATCCAAAATCTCTACAGGTTTCTCAATAAAACAAAGAGTTTTGTCAACCTTAATTTCATTCAATGGCACATGCATGCTAGCATCTGCCAAACACTTCTTTAGGTTTGACATGTGGAACGTGTCATGTACACCACTAAATTCCTTGGGCAACCTTAACCGATAAGCTACAGGACCGATCCTCTCCAGAATCTCAAATAACCCTACATACCTCGGAGCTAACTTACCCTTCTTGCCAAAACGAACCACGCCCTTCCAAGGCGACACCTTTAGCATCACATGATCTCCAACCTCAAATTCCAACAGTTTGCGCCTGTTGTCAGCACAGTCTTCTACGTTTTGTGCATAAGGTTTAGTCGCGTTGTAACATATTTACCTCATATCAATTATAGTGGTTGTGATAGTTTAGGCGACATATCCCATCAATCATATCAATCCTATTTCAATAATACTTATAATATACTATAAAAGAAAATAAATAAAGTATAGAGTTAAAATATTTATAATATTAATTATTAAATTTACATCGATAAGTCTATTCGCGGTGACCTCAGCATCAGGAAAATAATCATAATACGGGCTTTGAAAATGAGAAAACGCTTAATCTCATATAAAATTTAAGTCGTGGTGGAAGTTTCGGAGAAAAATTATTTTTTTGTCTTTTAGTGAATTTATTAAAATAAAATAAATAAAGTATTTAAATATTATTTTAGTTCTTTAAATGGAAACATCATTGTTTTTAGGTAAAATTTTATAAGTGTAAACATTTTTATGAAATTTTCTCGGATGACCGTACGTTCATTATCTTCATTTTCCAAGGTTTTAACCTTTATTTCTATCACATTTCAAACTCTTTGAAAATTTTCGACTAAATTCCAAAAATATCGATTTTTAGTTTATAAATGGTTTTTTTTACCACAAAATCTCGTTTAATACCAACTTCATATATACATTTCACTTTTAAAAAGGTCCGTCTTCACGCTCTCTATAACGACTAAATATCGCTTATTGGGTTTAGAGGCAATGTAAGGTTTCAGTAATGATTATTTTAAAGTCCAAAGTACGATCCATGTCAAAAACTAAGGTCCAATTTATATACTTAAAACATTTTACTTAATAAGTAGAAAATAATTCGGACCCACAATAGTCCCTGCACCATATAAGCACATGGCTTAAATAGGCTTTATTGGGTCCGTGAAGTCCATAAGCTCCACAATACATATATTACTGCTTGAAAAATAAGCTTAATAAAAGACTACCCGTAATCGCTCCAATTAGGTTTAATACATAAGGCATTAACAAAATAAGGTCCCCTACGCACAACTTAACGCCATACCACGTAAATAATTCTAAAAACAATTTTCCTTGTGTGTTTTCAAAATAAGTCTGCGAGCTCATAAGCTTCAAAATAGCAACAAAATAAGCCCAAAAAAGAATAAGTTATATAGGATATTATTTAAAACTAAGACTATCTATCCCAGCAACTTATAGTTATTCAACTCGCATCACGACACAACATCAACAACTACAAACAACTTTTCTTTCTCTTTTTAAATACTGAAGAACCAACCAACACGCTTTTTTACACATCTCTTTTCCATAAAATAGCGATTTTTTGGGTCATAAACTTGTACAAACTAACATTTATGACATCAATATAAACCCACAAATAAGGACTACATGCTTAATTTAAACATTTGAAAAAACTTACGAAAGAAAAATCATCAATAAAATGTAAGATTTTGTCACGAAAAACGGACAAACCCAAGTTGTTTTAAATGAATAACCAAACTAGAAATCACCATAAATACTCTTGGTCCTTCATGTTTTTCTCTTATAACTAGTTGGAAAAATTTATGTGTTGTAGTGGTCTTGTGAGGGTGCTCGTCCGAAACCAAAGAAAGGAAGGAGTGATTTTATATATATATATTTCTATATATATTATATATATATATATTGGTGAAAATAATACTATGTGTTTTTAATATGCATATGGAATTTTTGTATGTACTAAACATTAAATCACCATGCTATAAAAATGGGCAACCTTTGTCTCCTCTTGGACTCAAAAGACTGCGGAACCACAAGGATCATAGGGGGTTCGGGTTCTTCTTTTGTGTAGGGATCACATAAAAGCTCTTATAAAAACTGCGCAAACAGTAAAATACGTCCCCAAGTTACTTAGCATTTTTATTCACTTTTAAAAATACTAGTTTCCATTAACCTGAGTATTTACACGACATATTTTCACCTTTAAACCCTTCAAACACTCATATTTTGAGACATATAACGGACGTGTCAGACTAGTTTTTCCGGGCATTTATCAAAATTCACGGGTAAACCACCCGGATGTAACAAACTAACATAATTTAAACCTCTAAAATGTAATATTATTCACATATAACCATAAATTATAAACGATTCTCAACAAATTCACACCGTCAAACACGGTACACAAAATCTGAAGTAAACTGACAAACGTTCGAATAGTCAATGGAATATAATTGAAAACTTCAAAACACAATAAAGGGGCAACAACGGTTCAATTCTTACCCCCTTAAAAGAATTTGACTTTGGTAAATTAGCTAATAAATCATCACTAAACAAATGCAAGGTACTTATGATTTCATCGTGATTCACCTCAGGTTCCCACGTGACTTTCAGGACCACGTTTCACAATTTCTACGACCTTGACTAATGGACAAAATTCTCTACTTACGCTTCTCAGCTTCTTAAACGCTCTCTCCAAAATATATACAGGCTCTTCATAAAAATCTAACTTAGCTTTCAAACTTGGATCTCATCCAAAGGGCTCTTATTAGTGTTGAATCAGCCAAACGCACACTTCTTTAAGGTTCGACATCTGGAACGTGTCTATGTAACTACCATTCAATACCTCTCAGGCAATCTAAACTATAGGCACACGGGGCCACTACATTTCTCAACAATCTCAAATTTTTTATCATGACTAATCTAGCTGCTTAATGTCCCTTTCTTACAAACGTACCACACCTTTCTCAAGGCGACACTTTGACGCCAAGACGTTAGTAACCTACACTTAACTCTATAGGGCTTTATCGCGCTTATTAGCATAATACTTTTTGCTGGACGATCACGCTGCTCGGCAGTTAAGTCTATCCTTAATCTTGTACGAGTTCTTCTCAGTAGTCTCTATGCATAACTTATTTGGGTACACTTATTAATAACCCTTCTCCCTTACCACTTATACCCTACCTAACTTAGAAGATACGATATTTCTACCATACAATGCGTCAGAACCGGAAGCACATCTCACACATAGACATGAAAAAACTTTTGTTATACATACAAAGAAAATCGCAAACCTACGGATAGAAGAACATCCCAAAATTCCGTCCGCAAGTTCCAGATGGAGCTGCTAAAGCATGTCTTCACAAAAGCTACTGAAATATGTACGCTGTCACTCTAACCATCGGTCTTGAGGGTGATAAGTCGTACTACATGTCCTCTAAACGAGTTCTTAATGACCTCGTGCATTGATACCAAAAACTTGATGTGGAATATGACGTATCACGAATACGATATGATCGAGATCGGATCACACATGTCTTGCACATTATTATCTCATTCAAACTATAATCTAGCCTATCTATCCTCATCTTAAATCCTTACGAATAGGTAGAAAATGGCAGACTTAGTTCTCAACAGGTCCATAATGACAACAAGATTGTGTCATTGCCACTACTCGTCTAGGCTAACTTGTCTACGAAGTCCATAGTTATTCTCTTCCCAATTTCCATAGGGACTTAGGTTGTTGGGGCAAAGCCATGTTGCCTTTGATTGCTCAGCCTTAACTTTATAAAAACAAGTCAAAACACTTACAAACATACTAGCTTATGTCCTATTTAATTCAGGCCACCTATAACTTCTCTCTATACAATTCGCAATACAGTCTTATCAGCTCTTGTGTGTATGGAGTACTTTTGACTTATGGACTTCATCACATTTTTTCCGGGTCTTACATCCCTTCTAAAGGTAGACACCATTTTTACAGATACAAAGGTAGTTTGAAACTACCACTCACTTCTCTGTTTATTATCGCATCGTCCACAACATTTTGCTCAAAACTCCACCACTGACTCCTCCACAACTCTATCTGAATGCCGCCAAGTATCCAAATCCTTGATACTGGACTGTAGGTTCATTATTCAATAACTCTGTCCTAATACTCTCTTAGGCTTTACTTCTTATCCACACTTCCTAATTAGGGCATCAACCACAACATTCGCCACTTTCATGGAATGGTTAGCGGGATATTTCACAATCATAATCACTAACAACAACGGCTAATCAAGCAATAACGTTGTCGTAGATATATTAAATTCTTTTCCAATCTAAAGATTTGATGGAGACGCTTTTGATCGCGTATAGATGACACATCTTTGTCCCATACAGATATGTCTTCCAGATACTTAAGTGACAAACTCACTCGAACTAGGCAACCAACTCCGCGCTCATATCTTGGAGTCGATATAATTCTTTCTCAAATGAAATTTTTCAACTGTCCTAGACGCGTAGGGCCTATTCACACTTACCTCTTTGCTTTAATGCCAGATCCACGTTCCTTTCTTGGACGCATCACAATATAACAACAATAGTCATTCAAGAGTCCCCATCAAGGAGACTCACTAGGATACTGGCGTAGATTTTACAAATTATCCTTCAAGGTTTGAATATGCAATTCTTGTTTCCTCACCCTAATCAAAAGTGTAACATTTTGTATTTTAGGTCCATTGTTAAGACTCGTCATTTATTTCAAAGATTTATTTTTTAAGTTGCGTACGCGTTTGCTTTTAATTTTAATCGTTTAGTTAACATCGCTACGTATAACTAAAATGTTCATTCTACTATAAACTGGGCCCCAAACAATTAAATGTTTACGTCATGCAAGTGATTAGGTTATTTTTTTGAGGTTAATTATTAAATTTTCTCCAATTTTATTTTATGGTTACTGTAAAAGTGTTTAAGTTTCTCGATAAAGCTACGTTTAGGCATTCTCTACGAATCCACAAAAACTTATTACCTACGCGCTTCAACTAAATTCCAATTATTTACCCAATGCTCAAATGTTTTATTAGAAAATCCACCTATGTTAATATAATTCATAACTCAAATCTTTAAATACAAAGGATTCCACTACTAGGACATATATACGATAATTTTTAGGATTTACAAATTCTACTATTTTAACTTTACTTACTATTTATACTTCAAGTTTAAACAGAGGTTTTTATACAACAATATCATTTGCACCAACTAGCACTACCCCCTAATTTTGGAACGCAATGTGATCCCAAGGGAGACCTCAAGAGCACACAAATTAACCAACTTGAAAATGTACAACCTCAAACTTATTAACATTTTGTTCATGACTAGCTAATTTGTCCAAGACGCTTTCCATAACATTCCTGCCCGATTGTTTTTTTTAGTCTAAGACTTTCCTTAAATAGTAGTTATGTCTAGATTTTAGTATACTATACTGGCATACACTAGAACAATTAATAACTAAAGTTCACTCATTTTTATAAGCAAAAAGTTCACAATCTCTCTTGTTCTCTCCCTCGATCCCATGGCCAAAACAAACACCCTTAGATAATCCATACAAAATTTATTTACCAAGTATACAAGTGATCTAAACATTTATTCTCTTAAGGTTTAAAGAAGGTTATGAAGGTTTGGTTTTAGGCATTATTACAGGGTTAATCAAGAAAGGTTTTATAGGATTAAGGTTTTCATTGGGATTTATGGGTTTCCTAAGTATTGGAAGCTTGGGTTTTAATATCTAAAATAGGGTTTAGATCGTGTTGTTCAATCATTTTATACTTCATTTTATAGAGACCGGGTACGAAAAATAAAGTCATCTAAAACTCTTTAATCTCCGCGTACATTAGTGTATTTTATGTATATATGATTGATTTATATAGTAAAATTCACCATCTAAGAAAGTTATTATCTTGTAACTGGATTTTACTTGTGATTCATGGTATGCTATACTTCTTCATGTTATTATGGATTTAAGATTACATGTTGTATGTGAAAATAGTGTATAAGTATTATTCTCAAGTGTTTGGGTTAATTTTTTATAATAGTATATGAAGTTAATGGTTTAAAAAGTTACTTATTAAGTTTATAAGTAAAAGTGATGTAAGGACTTGTTATCATGGACAATACTTGGACATATTACTTGGATTAAAGGATCCAAATATAAATTAGATTTTACGGGTATAGGTGTGTAGAGGGACTTGTAACAAAGTTACTTAACTAATAACTTATCAAAAATAAGGTTTAACATATTTTAACGAGAAGATCTAAACCTACTAGTTTGAGATCACGATAAAATAGAAGGTATTATTTTATATTTTTATAAAATTACTATCATGGTCATGCGATAGATAGGCATAGATACAGAACTCGAAAAAAACTTGAAGCGATAAGCGAAGAAGTTATGCTATTGCAAGTTTTTATAATTAAATATTTAATAATATTTTCCTATATATTATCATTTTACTGATTCATCATCTAGATAATTGTTGGGATATAACTTTTTTTGAAACCTATTTATATTGTGAAGACCCACCAATCGTCCGCTCGAAAGAAATCAAACTATAAAATTTCAGAGTTAATAACGAATAAGATATGACATTTACTGTGTTTACGATAATTAAGTTTATATATATAAATTATATCATAAAGTGCGTAATGACAGTAAAAAGTTAATGTTACATCAGAGGGTTGAAAATAACAATAATATTGTAATTTTTAAATACACTCTTCTTAATAAGAAGTCGGTGGTTCTGGGCATAAGTAACGTGCAAAACAAGCATATTAAACGACGAACCATGCTGCGCCGCAGTTTTTTCACTTCAATGTCTTTATTGTAAAAACATTTTAACTGTTATAAATACGATTTCACAAATTACCAATTAGATGGTGATTGTGCTAATACTAGTATTATTTATTTTTCTTAGTTATTCCATAGTTTAACTTAGTACTCATCATGGCCTTATAAATTAATTATGGTTGCCTTCGGTCATCGGACGAGACGTTATACAACTCATTCTGATATCATTAAACGTCCTTTCACTCGAGGTGAGTTATATTGCCCTCTTTCACTTGTTTTATATCTCTTTAAATAATCTCAAGGGAGAATACATGCTCGTTTACAACTTGTTTACATATATCTTTTACAATCTCTTTTACATACTTGATTGCATACTTGATCTCGTAACTCATTTATATACTCAGATACATGAACGTTTACAAACTCATTTGCATGATTGATAACAAACTTGTTTACATAAATGTTCACAAACTCATTACATGATTGCTTACAAACTCATTTTCATATCTCACGGTGAGATACAATACTTTTTTTACTTATGGACGCAACAACTTTACTTTTACTCGAATGATTATGCATTAGCTTAGGTTGCATGAACTGTTAATTACTTGGAACGTAAGTCCGAATGTTATAAAATAGATCTATTGGGAATTGAAAAACCTCATTCGGGTGATTAGCTCTCACTAGTTCGAGATCAAACTAACGAATGTTACACCATGTCGGATCACGACTGGCTTGGAACCTCAGGGCTAACACAACATACTCATGAACTTTTACCGTGCCTTGAATAAAGTGGCATACTGATAAGTCTACGTCGCAGTTTCATGAACTTGAAAGTGCAATTGTAATCACTCCTCATGTTGCATACTAGGAAATACATACTTGAAACATTTTGTGATATTGTGCTCATTACAATTATCATACTTTTTGAAACATTATGGTCCAACATTCATACATACAATTTTGGTAACTATTATAACATGCGTACTTTACAAATCTTTGATTCTAATATTTTAACAAACGCATTTTGAGTGTTTCGTGTTTACATGCATTTTAAAAACCTATATATTTGAATTTATGAGTTGCAAGTCTTATATGGGCGGGACTTGTAACATAGAAAATTTGTATATATAGTTTTGTGACTTATATTTATGCTTACCAAAAAACTATAAACTCACCAACTTTATGTTAACACTTTTAAGCATGTAGTTCTCAGGTGAGTTACATGCTTGGCTTATCTGGTGTGCATTGGAGTCCAAACTTTACAAGATTACATTCATGGATTTCTACAAACAAATCTCGTTGTATTATTTCAGTCTTACATTATTGATGCAAACTTTGGGACAAATGTTACAACAATTCATATTTCAAGAAAATCAACGAGATTACTTTTCAAATGACTCATTTAGAGTTCGTTCTCTCATATCTTGTGCAAAGGTATTCATTAAGTAACGCTCCCGGTCAACATTCTGCTGTGACCTATTTTGGGGGTGTTACAACTTCTATAGAATATTGGGGACAATGTTTAACTTAAGTGTAGGGGGAAATAAGCCTTAGAAACTATTCCTTTATTTTCCATTTTATTTGTCCTTAAAATGATGGGTAATATATAGAAACATAGCATAAAGGTAATTTTGACCCAAATTTAAAAACAATTATGACACACATCGACGAAAACTGAGTATTGATAGCGTCTCATGGATAGAAATTTATATGACTAGCACAAAAACCTTGAGAATTCCACCCTAAAAATGTAAGGTTTGCTTTTAGATCTAAAGGAATTCGGGTATCTATTTTTGATACCAAGATAATTTATGCCTTTAGCTTTCTCGTGTTAAGGTTCGAATGCAGTCATATGTGTCTATTCCGTCGTTACGGATGTGTATGTATGGTCTTTGTCGCCTTTTCGGGAGCATTGTTATCAGTATTAAATTATATGAGAGTACTGAGAATATATTAAATCCTAGAACTTGTTTTTGTGATGCATCCCGAGACCGCATAGTGAGTATTAGGATTTACTAGAAAAGAGGAATTAGGATTAACCCATGTTCTAAACCTGTAATTGTTATTATGGTCACATCGATCACGCAACTATCCCGCACCCTTGCCATGCACTCGTTTTTAGTGCAGGATACCCCTAGTACAACCCTCCAAGCCTATCTTTTTTTTACGGTTCTCGTAATTTTTTGGTTAAGCCGGACTATTAATGAATAGCATTGTCACCCTTAAACCAATCATTACACCTAGATCACCTTAGCCTACCTTGTATGTACTCGCTTTTAGTACATTATTGTTTTAACCCAAGTTAATTATTTAGTACACGGTTGCAAAGTCCTTATCCTTGTAAATACTATTTTGGGACGATTGAGATTCATGGTAGTATTTATTTCGCATAAGAATGGGGAAGAAAAGTTAAGTCAATACCCCCATATGTTTGTCAAATGATCTCCATGTTATTTTGATCCAACTCAAATCGGGTCATTAGTTAGATTGTAATTATCGAGTATGTAAATTTTCAAGTGTAGGGGTGTATCTATAAACCCCCATGATATATTATATATTTAAGCAATGGCAAGACAAAAGTGTACGAAAAAAATGTATATAAAAAAACAGTGAAAAATGTACGGGCTACCATTTGGTTATGTCTATGTTTATATTAGAGTCAAGTTCTACAAAGAAAAAGAAAGAGAGAAGATGATATTGTGATAAGAGTTTGTCTATGTCTTGTCCCAAGTTCTTGGCTTAGCAACCCAACCACCGTCTATTCTTATAAATAATTAGTAACCCTTTCCGCCCCAAATTCACATGTGCCAAAAGTCAGATCCCCAAATGTATCCCATCTGTTTCCTGTTTCTTAATGTTATCGTTACACCACAGTCCCACAAGCCTTTTAAAAGAACCTCTTTGATTAGTACTGAATAATGCTGCGCCTAGCGTTGGAGGATATTGATCATTTACCAAATCCTATGATAAGTTTAAATCTATTTTAGTCATAAATTGTTAAATTTCTCTTGTTTCCCAGTAGTTGTTAAAATCATTATACAACCAAACTGAACTGAGAGAATCCCAAACCCTATATATGAGGTGCTAGTAATTAGCTTGTCTGTTGCATTTAATTATGAGGTTGACAGAATTGTTAAGTAATCTTATAAACACACCTATAAGATGAAGGAAATTCTTAGAGAGAGAAAGAGAGGGGAGGTGGCTTCTAGTTGAAAGAGATAAGGTGAAAGAGAACGATTATAGATTAGTTATGTGAAAAATGAAACAACCAACGACCCTTTCCATATCATGGGAAATCGTTATTTATACATCCAATAGGGCCGATAATGGCTTTGTCCATGGGCTTTTCCTAACTACCTATTTAGTTTTCTCAAATACTAACTTAATGACAATCTAACCGATTTATGGAAGTGACCGAGTACATTCGTATGATCTAACAATCACACCCTAAAGGAGGAGCCACTTTCCGTAATCCTAGCATACTATGCTTTGTCATTCAGTCTTGGTGCTCGCAGACTTGTTTTTCTCAATGTCAATATCATATGCGTGTAACCTGATGTAGTGATCTGTTGACCTATTTTATTTAGGCGGATCTTGTTTCCGTTAAAGCTATGACCTTGTATGTGTAACTTAAACTTCATAAGATAATCACCCAAGCATAATCTCATGACATCATCTTGTGATCCTAGTCGTCGTCTTATGAACAATGACATTTGAGGACCGACAAGCTCATACTGTTGTGTTTTCTTGGTCTTGAAAGCTTGGATAAGACATCATGACTTGAAATTCCTATAACTATAAACACTTCTTCACTCTAAATATCGAGAAAGCTTACGGATATATAGAGTGACCGGAAAGACTTCATTAACAATGTCTTTGACTTAACTACTATCGTCACTTCAAGAAACGACTAACGATAATAAGAGTATCATAATTCTAGTGCGAACAAAGTACTTGAGCTTATCATGATGTCTTTACCTTTTTTCGGTCAGAGTAAAGCACATGTGGGCTATGAATCTTGACTTGTATTAAATCCAAAATCCAGCGACCTAACGGGATTTACCTAGCATTGAAATGGTATAGGTGATAATAAGACAAGTAATTGATGAAATGTGGCTTTGACACTTTGTCGAATAGACGGTAGTAATAACCAAGGGTTCCCTCTGTTAATCAGATATAAATACTGCCTGAGAGTCCGGTAAATTCTGCATAATCCCTTGACAGGGTATCGCAGCGTACTACCGTTTCTCATTAACCGGAGCGACTCAAAGCAAGACAACCACGATAAGAGTGAATCGGTAAAAGTAAACTATGCTTCCTGAGTAAGTCCGACATTTCAGGTTCAGCTTTCCTATGTCCCAGATCTAGCCTTGTGAGTCTTGCCCATGGAACATAATAGGAGTAAAATTGATTAGGAGAAATCGGGTCGGTGTGTCAAATGTCAAACGGTATATTATGACACAACCAAACAGTTTTTATCTTTTTCAAAAATTAAACCGTTCAATTTAAAGTTGGACCGAAAGATCGAAAACCCATTGTATCCACAAGTTGTAATCCATACATGATCTCACAAGTACACCAACCGTGAGAGATAGTTTGATGTTGGATCCGAAGGATATCCATCGTCATTTTAGGTGAGTACTTTTTTAGTAAAGCACACTCGTAAAGTTTTTGGCAAAATCACAAGGATAAGATTGCGTAAGACTCGTTAAATTATTTCTTGTTTTTCACATTAATTTTGAATTAGAAAGCATATTAAGAGAGAACGTGTTTACTAAAGAGATTTATTGTGATTATCTCTTTTAGGGCTCTAACTCACTAGTGCACATTAGTTTTATTAATCGATTAGGCATTAAGCAACTTCCTACCTATTTTTCAAATACCAACTAACAAGAGTCTTTTGAAGAGACTTGAGTGTCTGTGGAGGGTAGTGCAATGTGTCACATGTTCCATGACGACTCGTCATCAATACCGTAGACAAACAGCTATAGTTTTTATGATCAATTATGTATTGACCCGTTTTGCTTCCTAGAGTGTAAGGATGGGACCCTTCTTTCTTTCACCCTTTATCTAAACTTTTTCTTTTTAATTCTTTGAACGCCCCTCACAGCTTACTGAGACTTCATGACTAGTACCGTTGTTGGTTTGTCCAGTGTACTAGCCCATCTCATACGCACGTTTCCTTTTCTCACATTTTCCTTTTCTCACATTTTCTCCTTTTTATCATACCTAAGGACTTCTATTCTAACTAATGGAATGTCCCTGGGTAGATCCCTCTGGTTCTGGCTGGATCGTAGGAACGAATACCTAATCCTAACCACCTTATAACTCCAAGTAATTATAAACATGGTCGGTCTTTTGGTATTATTCTCAGCCTTAAACCATTTAAAATCCTCCCTCTCAACATGTGCATCGATATTCAAAAAATGTTTAGCACTTTAAGGGTGAAGCTTGCACTTGAGTCCTTTAAATTCACATCCTTAGCCATATATTTTAATCATATTTTCTCCCATTATCAAAATTGTCACATCTCTTGATATTTTGGATATCAATTGATTCAAATATTCATGGTTTTAGGGATAAAAATGTCCAATTATTAATAAGCCGATTATTGGAACATTTTAATGCACCCCCTCAAATTATGAGGGAATAATATGGTGTTTGAGTACGTTAATTTGAAAAAAATTGAGTTTACTAAGAAATTCTTGAAAATTCATACTCAAACACGATATTTGCCTAATATTAGTCTACACTATTTATTTACAAGATTAATAATTATAAAAGATGACTTGAAATGTAGTAGAACAAGATATGATAGAGTCACATTCTCCGTGTAAGCAGTATGAGGTCTTTTTCGTATTCTCTTCCACCAACGAACTTCTCCAGATTCCTCATTAACCTCCTTTGAAAGATCTGCTTATCGATATCCTGGATCATCACCCGAGCCGTTCGCTTGTCTAAGTTACTCCATTTCCTTTTTTGCAGGTAATCCATCCTTATACCCGAAGAAATATCATGAAGAGCGGTCCGAACATAATTGAGCGTGCCATCACTAAATTTATGGAGTTCATCAGTGCGCATCAATCTGTTGCGGTTGTTTTGATCTTCGTATATCACTCCTTGAGGGTCTGAGTATGTAGTGTATGCGGTTCTGTTCCTGAGATTCTGCCTGAATGTGTCAGGTTTGGTGGGGTTGAGCTTTTTTTAGCAACTTTTGACACCTAATTGAAGATCTTCCACCTGCCTTTGAATGACAATACATCTGGTAAACATATGTAATGCCACATTCAAGTCATAACGCTCATCTATTGTAAGATTGGTCAGCCTCTGTTGAACAAGTAGGAGCAACATGTCCTCAATGTCTTGTAGGTGAAGTCGTAAGAAATCACCTTCTTTAAACGTGTATAGCTGATGATCCTCTCTACGAACTTCAATCTCGTCCAAATGACCGTAGTCATACCTCTTCATAATCTTAAGGCTGGTGACTATAAATAATTCGTTTTCTGGAGTAGACATCTTTTGACGAAGGCTTGTTGCTTGCAAACCCGTAGAATTTTTGACGTTTAGGACCCTAGTGTGAAGTACCCCAGTAGGCATGTTTAACATATACTACCTTTACGGGACTCCATATATCACGAGCCATGTCTTCAATCCATTGGACCTCATAAGTAGCAGCCTTTATCTTTGTTATGGAAGATAAGTATTTTCTACTTAAACTTCCACCTTTTAGATATTCCAGGTCATTGTTAATGAAGTAATCGAAAGGGATAACATGACGACCTCGATGATTTAAAATCAACGGGAGAGGCTTACGGAGATCAAATGGATACTTGTTGCCTTCGGGGTTATGCCAGTCTAGTCGTTCAGTTGTAGCTTTAAAACATTCTTCAAAATGATACTCTAGTTCCGTACGAATCTTGCATGTGCATTTGATTAGGTTGAATACCGGTCCAACCAGAAGATCTTGAGTCAGATTTGTAATGTGAAGCCGATTCAAGACAAATGCAGAGAAGTCAATTGGAGTATCCATGAGCTCATCGAATGAAGTAGGAGGTTTTTCAGCACGAGCAAGGTTACTGATCCATGTTTGAGATGGCCTGAAGTCAACTTGTTGTCTCTTGTTCCAATCAGGATCAGGAGTCGAAGGTTGCTCGGGTTTCTTGTACCAGTCAAACTTGGAAACAGCCTTATCATCGGGTTGTTCATCATTGTTACCCGTGTCAAACTCTTAAGTCTGTTGCACTCCCGATTCATCAACTGTATGACTTGGCTCCTCTACATGGGCAGACTTGCCAGATGACTTATGTTGAGAGCGCGAGGTGCCTTTGGAAAATCTTGTTTACTTAGACTCCTTGGACTTTGGATCCCTAGATGATTCAGCATCTTTACTCGACTTCCTTCTTTTCGTCCCTCGGTTTGATCCAGCAAAGGGGTCTTGATCTTTGTCTTTGTTGTCTCGACTCATTTTCAACGTGAATACTTCAATATACGTATCAAAGAGATCCTTGTCATTGTTATATGAGTTGACGAGTGCATCATAAACTCCCTTTAATAATCAGCTCTAAGATATGATTTGTGTTCCTCCATCTTGTCCATATGAATCTTTGTCAGTTCAAACTCAGAGAGTGATGCAGCCGCCTCATAAGTAGACCTTGGTTGAGATGAAGACTTTGCTAAGACAGCAGCTTCTAGTTTTAATCAATTCTAGATTTTTAGTAAAACGATACAATATCAATTAGGTTGTTCTATAGTTTCAATTAGGACGGATCATGGTCGGGAATTTGATAATGAAGTACAATTCGGAAATTATTGTGACTCTAATGGTATTGCTCACAATTTCTCCGTTCCTCGTACTACACAATCAAATGGGGTAGTAGAAAGGAAAATTTGCACTTTGTAAGAAATGAGTAGAACCATGTTAAACGAATAATCTGTTCCACAAAAGTTTTGGTGTAACGCGGTGGACACCTCGACTTATATATTAAATAAGATTTTAATTAGACCAATCTTAGGAAAAACTCCATACAAAATCTTGAGAGGTAGGAAACCAACTCTTGATTATTTCAAAGTATTTAGAAGCAAGTGTTTCGTTCTAAATACAAAAGGATATCTCACCAAGTTTGACCCAAAGTCTAACGAAGGTGTTTTTCTAGGATATTCTTAAAATAGTAAAGGCTATATAATTCTTAACAAACAAACAATGAAAGTCGAAGAGTCCTTAAATGTGTCATTCGATGAAACTCCTCCCCTACCTAAAACATCACCCTTGGAGGAGGATGATTTAGTCGAATAAGAAGCTATCAAGATTAGTGAAAAGAAACCTTTAGGAAATAATGTCGAAGATGAAATTTTAGAAAATGAAGAAATTGTAAATATTAAGGAATCTAAAAGTCATCCATTAGAAAATGTCATAGGAAATTCAAATCAAAGAACCCTTAGATCTCAAGCTTAAGACAAAAGTAAATTCTTTTATTTCTTCTCAACCATAGAACCTAAAAATGTTGGTGAAGCTCTAAAAGACGAAAGCTGAGTGGTTGTCATGCAAGAAGAATTAAATAAATTCACCACAAATGATGTTTGGGAGTTAGTTCCAAATCCTAATTCTATGATCGTTATAGGAACTAAATGGGTATTTAGAAATAAGCTTGACGGAAATAACGTCGTATCTAGAAATAAGGCTAGAGTAGTTGCTCAATGATATAATCAACAAGAAGGAATTGATTATGACAAAACTTATGCTCCGGTAGGTCAATTATAATTTATTAGAATTTTATTGGCTTATGCTTGCGCGTTAGATTTTAAATATTTCAAATGGACGTAAAAAGTGCATTCCTAAATGGTTTTATCAATGCTTGGTACGATAGAATAAAGTATTTTCTTGTTAAACATGATTATAACATGAGAATGGTATATAATACACTTTTTGAAAAGAAGAAAGGTTCAAATCTCATCATTGTTCAAATATATGTCGACGACATTATATTCGGTTCAACTTGTCAAGAGTTGTGTGATAACTTTTCCAAAATCATGCACGATGAGTTTGAAATGAGTATGATGGGTGAACTAAATTTTTTCCTTAGCATACAAATAAAACAATTAAAAGATGGTATATTCTTTAGTCAATTTAAATATATAAAAGAAATGCTTAAGAAATTTGGATTATAAGATTCTAAACCAATGAAAACGCCCATCTCCTCGGATACAAAACTCTCGAAAGACGAAGAAGGTGAGTCCATGGACAATACTATGTATAGGGGCATGATAGGTAGTTTATTATACCTAATGGCAAGTAGGCCCGATATCATGTTTAGTGTCTGTATTTATGCACACTTTTAAGAGGATCCCAAAACCTCACATCTTGAAGCAGTTAAGTGTATCTTCCGATATATTAAAGGCACTACGCACTTGGGATTATGGTATCCTAAAGGGTCCGGCATAGAAACCGTAGTATATGCCGACTCTGATCATGCAGGAGATTACGTGGACCAAAAAAGCACTAGCGGTATTTTTACGTTTATGGGATGTTGTTTAACATCTTGGTTTTCAAAAAAGCAGACCACTCTTGCTATATCCACTACCGAAGCCGAATACGTAAGCGCTGGAAAGGCATGCCAACAATCACTATGGATGAAACAAGCTCTTATTGACTACGACATCCACCTCGAAGACATTCTGATCATGTGCGACGACAAAGAAGCCATCGACTTAAGTAAAAACCCCATATAACACTCGCGTACTAAACATATCGAAATTCGTCACCATTTCCTTCACGACAACGTCTAAAAGGGAAATACTTCCATCAAAAAAGTTCCATCGAAAGACAATATTGCTGATATTCTCACTAAACCATTCAAACGTAAAACGTTTAATTACTTGCGCTTAGGTCTAGGAATGATGGAACAAATCTCGTAAACATCTAGTCCTACTTTTTAATATTCACGATACTATTAAATTTATTCCTATAAATCTCGACAATTTAATCATTTCATCCGAAATGCTTTAATATATTTAATTCGCAAATTAAAATGTCTCTTCCTATTCAAAAGTTATCCAAAATTATCAAAATCCACAAACCTATTTTTGATCAGCAGGTAGCAGACCCCAGATCGATCAAGGGGCAACCTGCTTTAACAAAGGCAGGCCCTCTATCGATTAGGGGGCCAACCGTTTAGAATTACCTATCAGTCCATTTTTGTTTCATTTTACTATCCACGAAAACAAACACCCCTTTCCAACTATGGGTGTTGGGCGACGAAGAACACAACCCCTGGTATGTGCTTAATTACACATACCATTTGCCTATAAAAACGTGCCTAAAATGACCAAAATATACCAAAAATACATTGTATTTGTGTGTTTTGTGATTTATGATGGTGCAGGTAACGGATATTCACTAAAGGACAAAATCAAGCCAAAACAGACAAAACCGAGCATGGAATGGAAAGAGCGTGAAAAAGTCAAAGTCAAAGTCAACCAGTCAAAGTCAACAAGTCAAAGACGAAGCCGAATACGAAGAAATCTTAAATGGACCAACCCGTACCCATTTAATGGGTCGGGTCAGCCCATTAAGCTTATTGTGTAAAAACTTATAAGTTTTTAAGACTTATAACCTTTTATAAATCCAAAACCTTACCCGGCCCAAACAAAAAGCCCAAACAATAACCCTTTAACCTCGTTAACCCATAACACCATACAACACCTTACATCGTTAGTCCTCAAGGACTAACATTGTTAGTCCAAAAGGACTAACGATGCAACAACTTGCAAAAAACAAGGCTAACCCCCGTTACCCTATTCATACCAAAACCGATTCCCGCCAAAGCCTCTACCCCACTATTCACCCATTGTTTTCCTTCAACCCTTCTCCCAAAACGTCTCTTTCCCATCCAACCCCACCTCACAAAACACCAAAGGCCACCTTGGGAATCCTCTTAATCCTCATTCGTCTGTGAAAGAAGACAAAGAACCAAGGGTTGAGATGATAGGACTTGGAGACCAAGCAAAATGGAAGGCTGGGATTGATTTTGGACTTCTCTCACACAACAAGCACACCTGTTCATTCATCTCACGCAAGAAGCACAAAGAAAAGACCTAGAACCTTCATAGTTTTAGTATAAATAGGGGCTTTGTAAGCCCTTTAGTGGCATCTAGTTTTACAGCTTATTTTAGTTTGCTTTTTAGCTTATTGTAATTTTAATTTAAGCCTTGTAACTGTTTTTTTAGAATTAATGAAAAAGTTGAGGTTTTATGTTTAAATGTTGTGTTTTTTAATCATGTTCCATTGTTTTAAAAGTAACTCAAAATCTCTTATAAGCTATTAATTACTTATTTAAGTTGTTTCACTTAAGCACTTTAAACTTTTCCATAGTTTAAAGTGTTTAAGTCCCCTTTCACTAACAAAATTCACTCAAAAGCTTGGAAGATAAGCCAGTTAAGGAAGGGCTTGTAGGATTATATTAGATTTCTTATTTATAAGCTGGGTAGGTCCTTAGAGCTTAATAGGGTTATATTACCCCTGTTTTGAGCAAGGGGTTGAGGTACACTCCATTTTTCATTTCAAAACTGCTTATTATCCTTCTTGTGCTAAGTAATCTGTTTTGCTTATTCTGTTTGCTAAATGTCTGCTTATTATTGCTTATTAGTCCTTTATTAGCTTAGTTTAATATCTATTATTTCAAGTTTGAGCTTATTTCATACTTTGGTAATGTAAAAATGACAAAACAGCTTTTAAAGGGGTGTTTGGCATAAGGTACAAAATGGGTCAAAATGATGTTGAAACTGTTTTGGGTCATAATTCCAAGTTTGACAAGCTCTTTTAGGAAGATTTAATCAGTTTTAATAAGGTTTTGAAGTTTAAATCTTAGTTTTGAATTTGTCTCTTTCAAATCTTAGAAACTGTATGTCTAACATTTATCCAAATTGCTTATAACTAAGTTTTGCTTAATAGCTGTCTTAAGGACTATTTTATGCTTTTATTTAGTGTCTCAATTTAGTAGAATGGATTTGTTTTAATGTTATGTGTCAATGGTGTTTTAAGTAGTAATTTTGTCAAGCCTTGTTTAGCTTTAAATAGCCATTTTTCAATTCTAAATTTAGATAAGCTAAAGTTAGTTTTAGTTTCTAAAATTGACAGCACAAGTAGATCTTAGGGTAAATTTGATCTGTTTTAGCTTAATTTGTAGTTTAGGGCTTATTGGATAAGCTGAATTTAGGCCCGCACTTTAGTCCTTAAAAATTGGAAAAAAACCAAAAAGATAGGATTTTAGTGTAAACAGTTTTTTCATAAGCCTTTTTCATGGCTTATATGTTTTTCAAAATACTTTTTCTTTGCTAATTCTTAAAGATGGGTAAATATAATTTTTCTTAGGCTTACAAATTTACATCAAAAGCCTAGAGGCATTTTCGTTAATCAATCATAAATATGCAAATGAGATTTAAGAAATTTTGATCTTCTTAAAAGTGACCGATGTTGGACATCCTATGTGAGCAAACAAAATGGTGAGGACCTCTCTAGGGACCACTGTTGACCAGACCAAATATCGCAGCATGATTGGGTCCCTGATGTATCTCACAGCCAGTAGACCTGACCTAGTTTTTGCTGTATGCATGTGTGCTAGATATCAATCTAAGCCCACTAAAGCACCTTGATTATAGTTTTTAACGGGTCTTTTGGTATCTCCAAGGAAACCATCATTAGGGTCTTTGGTTATCCGAAAGGACACCGCCATTGCACTAACTGCATACGCAGACGCAGATCATGCAGGTTGTCAAGGACACTCGCAGAAGTACATCTGGTAGTGCTCAGTTCCTTGGTGATAAGTTAGTCAGCTGGTCATCAAAGAAGCAAACTAGCACGTCCATCTCGTCTACAGAGGCTGAATACATCGCGATGTCTGGTTCTACTTATTAACTAGAGGTTGCTGTGCCCTAAATCCTTATGATGCTGGTATCATTATATGATTATGGCTATCGCTTACAATCGATCCCTCTGTAATGTGACAACAAGAGTGCTCATAGGCGCATTCCGTTCTATCATTTATGATATTAACTCTTTGCTGCAACATACGACCCCACTTCAGCACTCAGGTCTAGACCACATGACATCCAGACATCATTTCATCATGAGAACAAGTTGCAAAAATGGAAGTGGTTGAGTTTATATTTTCGTGAGGACAGTGTATTTAACTGGCGGATATATTCACTAAGGCGCTGCCCAGAGAACGATTCAAATTCATTCTCCCAAGGCTTGGCATGAAGTGTATGAAGCCGGAGACACTCAAACGTCTTCAGGATGGTCAGGATGAGTAACGGATTGGCTTCAAGTATCCTATGTATATATGTACATACTTAAACCCAAAAAGAAAAATACAAAAATATAAAACCCTCAAAAAATCCATAAAAATCAGAAAATAGAAAATAACAAAAATAGTTTTTCCTCAAGACATGTCTTCCGTGTATCGATAACATTTACGGTCCTAGAAATGTCATTCAATAATAACACGGGTCTTTAAATGAAGCTCGAACGGAAGTTTAAACCTTTTAAAACATGTCTTTATGGCTTGCAGTTATTTCAGACTGCAACCTGCTTTTCAAAATGAGGAAAGCTCGTCGCCAAAAAGACGGCTGTTCCTAACAACGGGTTGTGATTAAGTTCTCCCGGGCATGGATTACTTTATATCCTTGCAACCTCGATCTAATGTACGCTTCAGTGCATTATTTCTTGATTAAGAAGAGAAGTCTTCTTTTATCCTTATAATTTTTCGTCTATGATTCTTCAGAAAATTATTTGGATTTCACGTGGTCTTAATGTGTTTTTGACAATCATTCGGACTTGATTTTCATTAATTTGACACTATCAACGACTACAGATACTTTAATTATGAAACACCGGTGTCATTGATTGTGGGGGGAGAGTGGTTTGTTTCAAATTATGACATCTATCAGGCATTTTTCAACACACAAGATTTGGTAACTAACGAGGCTGTGGATTAAAGGGGAGTTAAACTGGAGTTGACTCAAAATGGTTCAAATATGTCAATTGAATGTTCGTTTAGGATCTTATTTGCTATGTGCTAACTGTATCCTAGGCTTATTAAATGTGAAGGACCAATTGTGTCATTTCCCCAAAGTTAATCAATCCATTAGTTGCTATGTATCCCTAAACGTTAAGAAATATGAAAGTGGGGACCATTTGTGTAAATTTACCTTACATAATTTGAAATAATAAGGGAGTCGGGACAATTATGTCAACTGATGAAAGGTGTATTACTAGGTACAATTATTGGTGTTGCGTTTTGACTTGGTCAAAACCCCACATATCTAGTCAAACTTTTCAACCATTCTCTCTCCAAGTCTCTAGATTGTGATTTGATTAAGCTGTGATTTCTAGTGTGTTTTTTTGCTTAGGTAACATGCATTCAATGGTGTTAATCACTATCTCACTCTTTATCTTTAACATCATGATCTGAAAATCTTAAAATGTGTGTTTTTGTAGACCCTCGTGTGATTACCTCTTCGAATCACTGGTTAGTGTTTGGTATTGTGTTTTAATTACTGGTTTACATTTACTTATGTGTTAGATGCTTTGTTAATGCTTGAATTGATTCCCCGCCTCCTCCATTAGTGTCCTTATGATTTTCGAATAGTGGTTGCCCTTTAAGGCTAATTGATACTCGTTGGATGCTTGTAAGTTGAAAGTGCTTAGTGTTATTGTTTAAATGGTTGGTAAGCATCATAGTCTGTGTAGTGTGATATTGATTAGTCAAGGAAGCCTTAACTGGTATGAGTGAATCTGCGGGACTTAGACATTCGTCGTTGCGTCTTGATCATGATGCTTGATTGCGTTTTGAGTTTGCGTTCATGTTGCGTTTTGATAGTAGGTTCTTGGTTGCGATTTGATAATTAATTATTGATTGCGTTTTGTTTTGGTGATAGAGACTTGCGTTTGATAATATAACATGTTGCGTTTTTGCTTAAATTGGTACTTGGTGCGTTTTGCTTAATCTATTTATAAGTTGCGTTTTGATTCTGGAAATAATCTTGCGTTTTAGTCATTTAATATTTAACAGGGGCAAAACGCAATCATTGCGTTTTGCATCGAAGAAATTTTTTTAATATTAAAACAGTAAAGCCCCTTTTTTTTAAAATTTGGGGGGTTGCGTTTTGACCATTTAGATTATTTATAAACACTACGTTTGATTTTTTACTTAGTTGCGTTTTGATACCTTGCGTTTTTGATATCTTGCGTTTTGAATCTGTACTTTTCAAAATCCTTGCGTTTTGGGACTTGGTCTTGTCATAGATTAAGTTTTGCTTAGAGTGTCTTATCCATTGCGTCTTGTCCAGCATAGTTTGTCAATTGCCATTGAGTCTTGTGGTTATATCGGTATGTCTTGTCCTCTCTTTGATGAATTAACATCCGTTGATTCAAGAGTTGGCCAAACTCACTGATTTACATCATAACACGATCTAAGAGTCCTTTCTCTTGGATCTTGTGCATACGTGCTTAACATCCGTGCATCAGCTTACATCTAACAAGATCTATCTGCATGTTATTTCCTCTGTGATTGTAATTGTGCAGATATAATGGCTGATGCTGAACATGCACCCTCAATGGCACCACCTATTCGTACTGATGAACAGATCATGCCACGCATACGTTGGGTGCCAATTGGGAAAAGCAATTGCTATCTGAATGAAGAAAAATCTCAACCCAGCCTAATTTTCAAGATTGCTGTGGACATTCTCAAGCAAACAAATTTCTTCAGAGCTTTTACAGCGTCATCAACAATACCGGCTATCTATATTCAACAATTCTGGGATACTATTTGTTTTGACAGTAAAGCTGGGAGTTATAAGTGTCAACTGGACGAGCAATGGTTTGATCTCACTCAAGACACACTCAGAGATGCTCTTCAGATCACGCAGTACGAAAATACGGGCTTTTTTTCTCCTCCTCCGACTCCTGATACGCTTATCGAGTTTGTCAATGAGTTGGGTTATCCAAGAGAAGTCATACACTTGTCAAATGTTACCACTAACAACATGTTCCAACCATTGAGGGCACTCACAACAATCACCAATCTGTGCCTTACGGGAAAGACTTTGGATTTGAACAGACCAAGGAGTCACAGTGCTACAGATCCCTTGGGGTGTTCGTTAATCGAGCTCAGCATTGTTTATGCGGAATGGATGTGGAAAGAATTTACTCAGTCTATCCACAATTTCACAGAAGAAAGAGAATCTGGCATACAAGCTCAAGGAAAGAAGAAAGCGATCTCATTCTGATCCCTGTATCTTGGTTCACTAAGTTGATAATATTCACTTGAGAACGGCTACACAACTTACCCTCCGAATGGACCTTGAGTCCCCACTCCATCTGTCATATGAGGAACTTGTTTTGTACTAGTATCTCAAGTTCAGCGCTAAGGGATCAAACGGAGAAGTTCTTCGGGATGAATTTAATCCGAATGAACTCATCAATGATGTCATTCGGGAGTAAAAAGACCCGCGAGGAGCTGATTATTATGATGCTTATCTGAAAAGTTGCAAAGGCATCAACAAATACCTCGGGGTGAGAAGTGATGTGCTCTGATCCTCAGTACCCAAAGCAGCTCAAATGTCAACAAAACAAACAAAACCAAAACCAACCAAGCAATTAAAGACTACCGAACCCAAAGCTGCATCCAAGAAGCTTAAACCTGCACCGGCCAAACCGCAAGAGAAGAAGCGCAAGCCGGTGTCAGAGTCGTCGAAGGCCCCACCACTTGCCAAACAAGCTAAGGCAGGGAAAGTGGTAAAGAAGAGAACTGCTAAAAGTTCTAAGCAGTTGGTGGATGAGTTCATTGATGAAGGGGTTCTGGCTGCTAAACCCAGACTTGAAGACACGTAGGAGAGAGGATTCTGGAAAAGGTTTTGCAAGAGAGCTTAACAGATGCATACCCAACTCAAAGGGGTTCTCTTCCTCCTGTGGTATTCTGGGAAACTCCAACCACTACCAGAGGTGCCAGGAAAGGGGAAAGAGAAAGTAGGTGAGGAACAAGCGGCCCAAGTACTCCTCAACCTTCAAACTCCAAAGAAGAAGAGCCCGACTGAACAATACATATTTCAGAGACGTTATCACGTTCTGACTAAAACAGCAGGTCATGAAGACTCCACGTCCTTATATGCCGAGCTTGGTTTATCGGGTAGTGATACAGACTCTTTGAGGCGCACGCCTCCAGGTGATCAGGAAGCAAGACTCAAGACGGTAAGCAGGCTGGACCAAACACTGGTTAAACTAGATGAAGGCAGGCTGGACCAAACCCTGATGAAGTTGCTGGAATCTTAAACCCTTTACAACTCCTAGTGTTCTCGCTGGACCAAACCTTGAACAATCGGATGTTGAGATCACTGATGCCTCCAGTCAACCACAACCTGAGCATATGGATGAAGGATTCATAGCCACTGCATACCCTGAAGTTCAAGAGAATCTCAAGCTGTATGTTAGTTTAATTATGTTCAGTGATTGAACAGATGATTCAGAAGAACCTGTCAGCTCTACAGGGAAGTTGCCTTCTCTCCACACGCAATATCCAAGGACTTCGCTATGGCGATCAATTCGATGTTGATAAACAGTCGAAAAGCAATAATGAGGAAAACAACCGCTGACACTGAGGCTGAATCATTGGTGTCCGTCCTATTCAGCAAGGACACCTCTGTTCATCCCTCCTATGGATGTCACCGAGTGATCGGTCCGGTTGCCTTAGACTTGATTATACCAATGTTCATTGGCCATTAGCAAACACACAACCACAACCTCCAGATAACAACAACTACAATCTTCACTACCACCTCAAACCACAAACAAGGTCCGTCAGATTCTCCTCATCATCATCAAGCGTATGGGTGTTCTTGAAGAGCTCATCGCAGATATAGTGGAAATAAAATCAAGCTACTGGAAGCAGGTTAGTCAGAGCAGGGGAACAGGATCAATAAGTTGAACTATGGACTTACCCAAAAATGTTACAGAGAGCAGCGGTGGAGTTTTTTGATTCACAGGAGCTGTGAGATTAACCGAAAGATTAATGATATCAGTTAAGAGGTGTTATCTAATCAGTAAAGCATGCAATGAGAGCTCATCTTCGTGCCCGCCTTCAAGGTTCTCCTCTAGTCTCAACATGAAGGTAATTTCTGCTGAACGCATGTTGGCTGGAGAACTATATGCAGGGACATGCTGTCCGCCGAGTCAAGCATATGAAGCACTGCAGGACTCCATCCGTCGTGATGAAAGTGAGGACTTTGATGTAGATAAGGCTCAGGAGGAAACTAAGAAGAAAAGTAAGCAAGATTCTCCAAAGGACTCCGCATGGGGCGCCACTTCACACCACCTCCTCTGCCACAACCGTCAGTGCGCATCAGGGGCTTCTGGGCAAAACGGAGCCTCGATTCTGCTCATAGCCCCTCCTCACACCACCTCCGTCCTTATCCCTCATTAGGGAGGTCAGTCAACAAGCACCGCGGCCCCAAGTTCCTCAAAGACAGCTGCTTCAGCTGAATACTCTGCTTGGACTACGATGACGACAACGGATTAAGCCTTTAATTAAAACCGATTCCTGATGATCTTTATATGTATGATGAAACCACTGCAGCTGAACATGCATATTCTAGTGGTGAAGAGGAAGGACATGATCTTATTCTATAGTTCAAACTGGGCAGAGTTGGTGGGAAAACTCTCATTGAAGATCGACCTGCTTCTTCGAAACCTGCTGGACTTATGTCATCTGATTTGCCTGTACCAACTAAACAACTGGGCCTCTACTCTGAAGACTACATATGTACCACCACCAGAGAACTCATTTACTTGTCTGACCGGTTGATATGCGGAATTTATGGATTGGTATTGTAAACGACAAGGAATCTTTGAACTCACTCCTAAAGACCTGGAAGGCCCTGCATATGAAATTGTCAAAGCCTTTCATTCCGATGTAGTTCATCTCTGGCTCCAGATGGAAGAATGCCATAAGCTTCTCACTGATAAAGTGGATGATGCAATTCTACAGTACAATGTTAGCAAGCCACTTCCACTTGTGGGATTTGCGCTAATTATTATCTTTTGTTTAGTAAACAAGTTCATATTACAATCCAATCTGACTTCTTCTTCAACAAAGATCTGGAGTATCTTCGATACGGTCGCAAGATTGGCAGACCAGCCTTGTCTATCTCAAAGATGAAGGCGGCTTTCTATCCAGATGTCGGCTTAGAGCAACTGGTACCTGATCAGTTCTGGATTGAAGAGGAGTGCAAGTATGACATCGCTGCGATGTATGGAATCTCTCACTGGTGGTTTCAAAGACAACGATTCTACATTGACAGATTCTCTTCTGAAGGAGACCGCAGAAGCGTCCGACTCTCATGGCATCTTAAGTGTCGTTCGATTCGAAGTCTTCAATGTATGGGACATTGCATGAGAAGATCATCCTCGGTCGAGCTGATCTCAAAGAATATGTCATCGCGGAAAGGGATTTCAAATATATGTACCCTAGTGACTTTGAAGATCTGTACTTGTTAAATCTTCAAGGTCACTTGAACCATCTTTCTCCCGATGACAAAAAGGTTCTCACTACTGCGGTCAACCTCTGGACAAGAAACTTGGTTATCCGACAACGCGTAGAAGACTTTCAGCTGGGGATTAAGAGTTACCAGACGTACAGTTAATCCTCATCCAAAACTCGATGGGATGCCAAGGATGCGAGTTGAAGCATGACTACAAAAGTCATAGGCTCTCCATGGGCAGTTACATTCTGAGACAGATACGGTCAGTGTAGATGATTTTTGAGGTTCAATGCAGATCCCAAGTTCATGATTGTTACTCTAAACTGATCGAAGAAGCATTGACTACCGAGTCAAAGAGTTTTAGATGTCAACAAGGACAATAATACAGGATGATACAAGAATTTGGGATGAAGAAAGACGTTATCAGAAGCAAGGAGTTCATGTTCGCTATCCAGAAACGGCTAAAGACACGACGTATCTTCCGGAATCTGGAGAGCTTTGTTGGTGGACGGATTCGAGAAGGCGACTCTCGGTTATGAGGAGAACCGATGAAGGGGTAGCATAATTCTTATATTGTTTGTTGTAATATTCTACATTATTATGTAGTTGACTAAAACTGTAACTTAGGCTTGTATATTAAGTAACTATATGTTTCATATTCGGATTATATAAACCTGACACACTTTCTCCCAAATTTTCCTAACTTAAATCAATTGAGACCCAAAATCTCAACGGATTTGAAATTTTTGCTCGGGGGAGAAAATGTGATTTAATTATGAAAATCTGATATAAAATGTGATCTTTTAAACTCAAGTGTAGGCTCTCTCCATATGTGCTAAACCTTTCCGTATATCGTGCAAACATATTAAGGGGGGGGAAATGCGAATGGAATATGATGGCTATCGTGGAAATACCTAAGCCCGACTGTAATTAACTTATTAGGAGTTTAGGATGGTACAGGTCAGGTACTCGCTCCCCGAGCCGCCAGAACCGGCAGGATCTACCCAAGGACAAAACCACATAGTTAGTGTAGACAGTCCCTTTGGATATGATTACAAAGGTTAGTTATGTGAGAATAAGGGAATAGTGCGGACTGAGATAGAGCTTGTACTGGAATAAACCCAACAAGGTACTAGTAATGAAGTCTCGGTAAGCACTGAAGGGGTTGAATGAAAAAGAAATGTTAAGATAAAGGGTGAAAAGAAAGCAGCCCTCCTTAAAGATGAGCAGGAAACCGGGGTCAATAACATATGCTGTCAGAATCACATGGGTTGATTGTGACATTGAAGACAAAGTATTCATGGACCCGTAATATGAGCACAACCATCCCTAGCTACTCAAAGATCCTCAAGGATTTCTTGCGTTTCATTTTCACGAGATCAATACATTTCTATCGTCTTTCTCACTCCGAGTTAGTCGATATTGAAAAGGTAGCAGTCCGCTCCAGCCTCCGACTACTCAAACCAAAAAATGCATATTAGTTAGAGCCTTGAGTCATCAAAAGTCTTGTTAGGACACTTATCTATATTGAGCTTGTTTTCTCACAACACTGTGAACATTAAGTAAAGATTTTAACAGAGTTTCGCATTATCCTCGTTAGTATTGCCAGCAACATCTGTGAAATTACTGATACGAATGAATTACTCATAATGAAGATGGAAATCCTTCTAGAGCTAGACATCAAACAAGCTCTTGGTAGGTGACATGTGAGAGTCCACTTTGGAATTAAACTTGTAACAGATGGAAAGCATACGATGGTTGCGATTCTTTGTGAAATCAAACTTGTTCAGGGTGTGAATTTGACGGGAATCATTTTGGAAAACCTCTCGATGTGCTCATACAATTGAATTTCTAGCTCATCGATTGTAAACTTCTTTCAAAAAAATAAATGAGGTTTCTAATGAAAATTTGATTTTTTATGCTATCAACACTTCTCGATTTGGTGTCACAAAATACTTTCTCAAATGACACTTCGATTTGATTTTCAAGATCAAGTTTTCTCTTTAATCGGTAAAGATAGTAACTAAGCCGATTCAACTTTATCGTATGTTGTCCTGCTTTGAGACGTATCCGATACAGAGAACAGGCAATTATGGAGATTTTGATGGTTACCATCAGATGATCTGATACTTATACTGGAAATCCTGGCAAGGAGATTCTTCTTAAGATGAATCTACCTGATCACAGGTCGGTCCTCACGGATCCGGAGGTTAATCCAACCAGACTCGGGCGAATGACAAAGCCAAATTCGTCCACATGCTTTATTGCTAACTGTTTTATTATAGGATCAAGTTATGGTGGAAATGGAGATACCTCGTTCCAGTGGAGTCAATTCACAGCCCATGCTCACACTTATGTTTTCAATCAAAAGACACCATGACAATCCAAAAAAGACTCTATAACACAGCTTCCGCTACGCGGATAAGTATGTCATGGATCAGATAAGTGTGAATCCAGCGGTTGCCCGAAAGTCACAACGTCACACGAAGGTAATGCTACCCAACAAGGATGACCAAGCTGATTTATGATGGATGATGATCTCAAAGAAAGCTCAAAGATCGCACAAGCCTAAGAGACAAATCTCAAAGTTCACTACATAATGTACAAGGACATCAAGGTTTAAAAGAATCAAAGACTTCGAAGGCTACAGAACAGAGGTCAACTGAAGTAGAATGCTAGATTCATAATGCATTTTCTGGGGTGACCTCATTAGGGGGAAGGATTGTTTGGATTTTGAAAAAAGATCTCGGTCACCCCAATGTATTATTCTAGATAAATAGGGCACATAACTTGTTGTCTTAAATTGTAGCGTATGACTAATAGTTTGGGCCTGGGCCTTTAGCCCACTTATAAGCCGTATACTCTAGCCCATTAGGGCATAAACACTCATGTATATAAAACCCCTTTCCAGCCATTGGGAAGGGTTGGTTGTTATTTTATCATAAAGCTTTCATTTGGTTTTCTCTCACTAGAAACCTCACTTTCTCTCTCTAGATAATTTGCCAACCCAATCATCCATGCTTGTGTTATGATATCATGTATACTTCAACTACTTTTACCATCGCCTCATGAATCATCTTGTTCTTACGTTATGAAACCATTTTTCATCACATAAATTATTTTACTATCACCCCATAAGCTATTTAGCTATTGTCTTGTAAACCATCTTACGATTTTCTCGCAAACCATTTTGTTGTCATCCTATACACAACCTTACATTCATATTGTGAATCATTTTGTCATCTTATAAAACTTTTTGATACTTCCTTATACATAACACTATTTTGACGAAAATGAGCATTTCATCGTTAGTCCTCAAATATACATAGCTTGATCACCTATGTATAATTCAGGAAGGACCATGACATGCTGAGAGTAGTCACCTTGAAACTTTTGTCAAATTCACTTTTCTACTTATATCCCCGAAATACAAAATCGTGTGTGCACATTCATAAAATGTGTTTACTTAGGGAAACTGAATTAGTAGCCATAGCAACTAGGTAGACCTTTACGCCACCTTACTATAGGAAGTCGACATCATCTCACACCAAATTCTAAGAGTCTTCATAGTATAAACAAGGAGTTAAAAACATTAAGATAACAAAGTTGATTAGCGCATATTAGGAGGATTAAGATAAGTATCCGCACCTCTTCACCAACACCACTCCGGAAGGCAACTCAGCATGAATTTCGGGACGAAATTCTTTTAACCAGAGGAGACTGTAACAACTCACATTTTCAAGTCATTTTACGCCAATAAATATTCAACTATTTATTTTAAACTTTTACGCGTTTACTTTTAATTTCAACCATTTAGTTAAATCACGTAAACTAAAAAACAACATTCAACGTAAACCGACATCAAACAAATAAAAGTTTACGTCAAACAACTGTTATATAATTTTACCAAGATAATTTATAACTTTTCATATTTTTCTAGATATTTTCTTAGATATTTTCCTAGATATTTTTCTAGATATTTTCCTAGATATTTTCTTAGATATTTTCTTAGATACAATACTTGTTTTTACTTATGGACGCTAAAACTTTACTTTTACTCGAATGATTACGGATTAGCTTAGGTTGCATGAACTGTTAATTACTTGGAGGGTAAACGCGGAAGGTTATATAATAGATCTTATTGGGGATTGACAACCCACGTTCGGGTGATTAGCTCTCTAGTTCGAGATCAAACTAACGAACGTTATACCATGTCGGATCACGACTGGCTTGGAGCCTCAGGGCAAGCACAACATACTCATGAACTTTTATCGTGCCTTGAATAAAGTGGCATACTGATAACGTCTTAGTCGCAGCTTTCATCGAAATTAAGGTTGCACAACCACTGCAATCGTAATCACCTCATCATGTTGCATCACTAGGCAATACATTCTTCAAAACATTTTATGATATTGTGCTCAATTACTATTAAATGCATACTCCTTGAAAACAATGCGGGTTCATCATTCATACATGCAATTTTGGTAACAGTATTATAACATGCATACTTACAAATATTTGTTCCAAACATTTTAACAAACGCATTTTGAGTGTTTCGTGTTTACACGCATTTTAAAAACCTATATATTTGAATTTATAAGTTGCAAGTCTTGTATGGGCAGGACTTGTAACACAGTTGATTTGTATATAAAAATGACTTCTGAAAGTTGTAATGTGTTCTTTGAGGGCCAATCTTGATTTGTTTTGAGGTCTTATAGTCATAAGGATCTGTTTGTTGGCTTATTTTTAAGCTTAAAAGTAGGGTTTTAAAAAGTTTGAAAAATTTCTAAGTGTTGTTGTCTGTGTGAATCAGCTTATTCTAATTACTCTTTCATGGCTTAAATGAATTTCAAAATTGTAGCTTATTGTATAAGCTTTTTGGTGATATAGGTCACTAAGCCATAAGGATCTGTTTTCTAGCTTAAAAATAAGCTAGAAAGTGCCCATTTTGTTCATAGTTTTGGCCAAATAGCTTATTTGCTTATCTATCTTAGAAATGCCAAACAGTTTAGATCATTAGTCACTTAGTTAAGTTAAGCATTTTGTCAGCTTTTTGAGCTTACTTGAGTGTTTTAAAAATAATTTCTTTACAAAAGTTGCTTAAAATTTGCTTATCTAAAAAGTTGTAAATTTTTTTTAGCAAATAAAAATACATTGGGAAAGTGGGAAGCCCAAGGTGAGCCAAGGCTCGAACCCTGGACCTCAACCACCTTCTACCAACGTACTTAACACACACACTCACTACCACCAACACCAGTAGGGCTATCTAGTGGTAGTTTGCACAATTTATTATATAAGGTCTTTTTTCCCCATTTAAGCTTCAGCCTATTTTTGCTTATTACCAGCTTATTCTAATAAGCTGGTAAACTCCTTTTATTTTTTTTAGAATTTAATTAGTTCAAAGAACTTTTCATGAATTTTTTAGATTTTTCCAACTTTGTTTAGTATTTTTAATTAATTTTTTATTAAAACAGTTTTTAATACATAAAAAATTAAATAAAAGTCAAAAAAATATAATTCTTTTTTTTTAAAATTTTCTTTTATTATTTAGGACTTAGAAAAATTAATTTTGCTTTCGTAGGGCTAAATTTGTAGAATTTGTTTTTTTAAAGAACGGGATTTGGTCCCGTTATCGTTTTTCTTCGTTTCTTTACTTTAATTGCTTTCGTTTTTGGTTTACTTTTCTTTTTTCTTGCATTTTAGTCACTTAGGATTTATAAAAAGTTAAAAAATCATTTTAGGATTAAATTTTGATAAATTAGGTTTTAAGTCATGTTTTTTTAGGATTCCCGTTATAGTTTTTAGTGTTTTAGCCTCATTTGCTTTCGTTTTTAGATTGCCTTACTTGTTTTTTCCGTAGAATTAGAAAAACCAATCAAAATCTTTGTTATTCAAACATCAAATATCAAACCGACTCTCGACTTTCCATTGCATTATCTCGTTACGAAGACGACGTGATTAATCATATACTTCCGGAATACATATAATATATGTGATTTCTTTGTGTTTTTTGACTTATTACTTTGGTCAAAGGTAATTTGTTCAAAAATTTTCCTTGTTATATTATATATATATATATATATATATATATTATATAATATATATATTTTATTTATATATTATATATTATATATTATATATACTAAATATATATATACTTGAAACGAATCAATTTGGTGCCGCTGCCGGGGAGGAGTGTATACGATTGTCGTTTCAACGTTTGACAATTAGTGCTTTGAAGATCCTTCCTTGTGAAGTTATTTTCTTTATTAAAAATATAAAAATACAAAAATATTTTTCATTTCTTTTTATTTAAGATAAAGAAAAAATCAAAAAAAATAAAAACATTGTCCTTAATAAATAATAAAAACCATCATCAATATAATGCTCTCAACTTGAGCATTATCATAATAAGTTCTCAAACCAAAGATTCAAAACTTACCTTTGTGTCACTTGTAAAAAGTACGACTACTTTAATTGATTAAAAACTAAAAGCGGGGTATTAGGAGGATGTTCCGAGGAACTACGACCCAGAGGAGAAGGTTTTTATAGTTCGCGCTTTCCTGCTCCTCCGCTCCTTTGCGCATTTTTCTTTTAGAGAGCTACCGTGAAGCAAATTGATTATTGGTTTAAGTTATTCGGTCTCATTTTCTTTATTAAAATAAATTGTGAATCAATTGTTGAAAAACCAAAAAAAATTAATTAGTATAATTTCTCTTTTTATATTTCCTTTTAGTATATGAGCACTCGGTCGTCTACAAGGAATCTTATCCCACCTCTCGAAAATCCCGAACGTACAATTCGAAGAACTCGTAAGATAAGCAAATAAATAAGCTCTAAAAGCTGACAAAATGTTTTTAACACTAAGTCACATTATAGCTAATTGTTTGCATTTTTTAGACTTAAAAAGAAAAATTAGCTAACACATATACTAAACTCCACCTATTAAGCACTTTTGAACAAAATTAAGCAAAGAAAAGGAACTGAAAATAAGCTAAAATGACAGAATCTCTTAAAAGGCTATTAACTTAGAATTCTAAACTAAAAAAGCTCATAAGCTTGAATAAGCTCTAACCTAAACTAATTAAGCTAACAGGAACTTAAACCAAACCTATTAAGCAAATCTAAGCACAAATTAAGCAATCCTAATAGCTAAAAAGCTCAAATAAGCTAATAAGCAGTTGGGCCAAAACCTACTAACCAAACAGCCAAAGGGGCACTTTTTGTTATTTTTAAGCTAGAAATGGATCTTATGGATAATGATTATATCTCTCCAAAAACCCCAAAAAATCACAAAATCTAATTCCATAACTCAATTTCAAGGCATATTCGCAAGGGCCAAATACTAATAACAAAATTAACATCTAATTGTAAGTATTTTCAAGCATTCATCTTTTAATTTCATGTCTAGGATCGAAACAAAATCAAAAATTTGGAATTTTTCATTTTTTTGTGTTATTATGAAATTTGGATTAGTATTACGTAATGTATAACTAATATGCTTCTCGTAGACATATGATTTGCATAAATTTAAATGCTTGATTTCTACATATTTTTGAAGGGTTAATACACATATATGTTACTAAAGTTTGCCAAAATATTCACCTAAGTTACTAAAGTTTTTTTCGTTGAAAATAGGTTACTCAAGTATACGTATTTATTATTTGAGTTACTGAACCTTTAAAACAGTTTACAAAGAAGTTACTAAAGTATATGGGTTTATTTTTTGAGTTACTGAACCCTTACAAAGAGGCTTATTATGGGCTTATTGGACCCTTGAAAAATTCACCTTATACTTGAGTAAACTTTTTGGTACGAAAAAAACTTTAGTAATAGTATGTGAACATTTGAAAAACATTCCGTAACATTTTGTGTATAACCCTTTTTGATAGTATATAATATATATATATATATATATATTTAGTAGGGAACCAGTGAGAAGTAATAATAAAATAAGAAGTGATGAGAAGTGACTAAAAACCAAACATATGGACATGCAACGACTTTCATTAGATGCATTTCTATTCATCTAGATGCACCATTTTGATTTTAGAAAGTTAATTTGATGTGTAGATTGTGCAAATTGATTTTCATGATTTTGGCACATGTAGAGGACCAAAAAATAAGAAAAATCATGAAATGCATCTAATATACGTATATGCATCTAATTAAAAGCTAGAAAACACATTATGATCCATTATAATGTGATGATCCCTTCTTGACAGATCTTACTTAGCTTGTTAAAGCTTAGTTATATTGGATAGATCCAAGACAACTATAGTAGAAACTAAGATTGAGAATATCACAAACTATGCGGAATATAGTTTGCAATACTAAAAAGAACAATGAAATAGTAAAACAAGATCTTTACTAAACTTTCAATATATTGAATACTATTTTGAATTACAAAATAGCTATGAATACTAACTATGATTGCTATGCAAACTATGAGTACTAATATGAAAAACTAATATCTAGATCTATGCCTTAGGGTTCCTATTAACCAGGAAACCTTATAGGCTACAAACGCGTCAAGTGATCATGCATATCTATTCCTAATATAACTCATGCATATCACTTTAGCAGTACTAACTATATAACTAACAATACTAACTAAACTGACGTATAACAATTCTGTCTAGCAGTACTAACTAAGCTTGACAGTACTAAGTCTTCTAATGGCAGTACTAAGTTGAATCAGCAGTACAAAGTTGTAGAAGCCCTTAATTCCCAACATAATGCATCTAAGATTATAGAGATGCATCTAATTTAAGTCGGTGCATCTCGGATATTCGGTTATAGTTACTTCTTATCCTTTTTATTTTAAGAAAACTTCTCATTTGATCATAACTATATATATATATATATATATATATATATATATATATATATATATATATATATATATATATATATATATATATATATATATATATATATATATATATATATCCCAATTCGTTTATTTTTTTTTTAAATTCTCACGACTAGGAGCATCATGAAAAATATTTGTGTGCATTGTTAATACATTCTAAAACATTTTTACATGTATAACGATGAACTCGTAATTGTTGCTGAATAACTCCACGACTAGGAGCACTCATGATAACTATTTGTGTGCATTGTTAATACATTCTAAAACATTTTTACATGCATAACGATGAACTCGTAATTGTTGCTGAATAATATAATCTAATGTATATTTTTCGACACACTTGAATGAGCAAAAATAAATAAAGGGGCGTTTGAATTATTTCACAGTTTTTTTTTTAGAGTCGAAATAATTGTTATTCCACATTTGTTGTATACAGACACACACTAGGTATTTATTTTTGATATTTTGATCTCGTAATATATAGCTATATATATATATATATTTTGGGACTATTTTTCTTTTTTATTATTGTCAAAATATAGGTGTAAAATATGTCTCACGCAATTGTCGGTGACACTAAACTTACTCGTGCCTATATTCCAAAATTATCTGAGGAACCGGGTGTAGATAAAACAATTGTCAAATTTTACAAAAAGGTTAAAAATCGGGCTCTTCATGAGGGGGGGGGAGGGGGGGGGGGGGAGGGTCGGGTTGTTGATCAACTTTATTCCGAGTCTAGTTTAATTCGTCAAAACTTCCCAAATATTTATTTTCAATGCTTGTATGAACTCAATGAGCCAATTGTTCCACGATTTATTTTGGAATTCTATAGTCAAGTTTAACTCCAAAAGGATCCATATGGCCATCTTCTTATATCTTTCATGATCCAAAATCGTTTCATCACTCTTTCTCTCGAACAATTTAGCCGAATTCTTCGTATTCCTTACATAGGTCAAAGTGTCTTCACAACTGAATGGGGTCTTGATTCTTTGTCTGCGTATCAAGTGCCTGATGGTCCATGCCACACCGAATTACCAACTCCTGATGACATCCATCAATATATTAAATTCGAACGAACTGACTCAAATCGACTCATCAAAGGTCAAATTGTTAATCTTTACTCCTTATCGTATCCTTACCAAAGAGGTAAACAAAGATATAAGACGATAAGAAGAAATTATTCCTTAGAATGTTTTCGGCTTAGGAGGCAACCGGGACTATCTTCTGGCTTGTCTCGCTTATATGATGTATTGTATTGTTGCTGAAAAACAATATAATATTGCATATTTCTTTGCAAAACGGATCGAGTTTGTCCATGCTACTCCCAACATCAATTTACCTTATGATGTTTTTAAAGTGTCTGTTTGGACAAGTCATGGAGTGGTATTCCGATCTCAAAAAAGGTCAATACGACATTGTTGATCGAGTCATGCGTCCTCCCGCTCTCATTCAAGAGCAAAAACCCCGTAAAGACCGCGGGATTGAAAAGGATCGTCATTTCACCTCCTCCTCCTCCTCCTCCTCCTTCAATCACGGATCATCATCTAATCAATTTGATGATGATGAATAAATCCAGGAGGAAGGTACTTCGTCTCCTACCACTTACTTCAATTCTGTTTCACCCATTCATCCTTAAGTTTTCAAACACCCCGAACCTCATGAACAAACCATGCCCATTTATTTTCCCGACAAACATCCATGATTAATCGTCAAGAAAGAATGCATGTGAAGCATCGAGGCGCACTAAAGTTGTTGGAAAAGGCCATCAAGGGAGCATTTTTGAAGAAGAAGAAGTGAATGAAGATGAAGTTTATTATTAAACTTGTTTGAATAAATTAATTAGCACTCTTGCTTAATTATGTGTGTTATTTTTCTTATGTCTTAGAATGTTCACTTGCTTGTGTGTGATGATATTTCAAATTATTCGGAATAACTAGAACTTGCGTAGAATTTATCGTTCGTTGGATTAATATTATTGGAGTTTGTTTAATTAAAATTCTTGCAGGCTTATTACAGAGTTTATATATATATATGGCATGTACACTTAATAGTTTATTATGTGCTAACTAATTATCATATTATATATGTGATCACATGCATGCTTACAATTCTTCTTCATATATTTTTATAGTTAATATAAAATCATGCGAGCCTTAAAAATAGGATTTGCTGCAAAATTGCCACCTAAATTCCTATTTTTCTCACAAAAATTGGCAGAAAACAAAAATCTGGGCAACTTGTGAAACAACAGGTGGCGTCCCCCTCATCTCCCAAAGGAGGCCTCCTGATCGATAAGGGGGCCGCCCATATAGATAAGGGGGCCGCGACTCGAGTCCAGGAATTTTACTGTTTTCTTTTTGCTTTTTGACTCCCTTTTGTTTAGGCTCAGTGATATATCGTTGTGTGGTGTATATTTTTATGATTTAAGTTTTAAATTTATATTTTGCCGACTTAACAAAAAACAACACTTTAACGGGCAGTGTACCCGGTCGGTGGTAGATTTGTGGTAAGTAGGGTGTCAAACACTTGAAGCGAGGTTAAATCTCTTAATTTATTAATATTTTAGTTAACTAATCTAAGTTAATTATAATCTAAGTCAAACCTATGCTAATCCTATGTTAGTTCTAATTTTAATTCTAATTCTAACGTTCAAAGGGAGTTTTAGCCTGAGGATGGACAAGGGTTTAGTGGGACTACATTCAATTCAAGGGACATTTACCGCCACAAGAAATTGAAGATAAAGACGCGGTCACGCCTTCTGATAGAAAATGTTTAGCCCATCATTAATCGCTTAGAAGTTTGTTTGTTTATTAAGTGCAATGATTATTATCTCGGGGGAGTATATCATTATTAGGACTTAGGCGGGACTTCATCCTAAGGACCTAGACCACATTAAATCGGTCACTATTAAACCATCCATAAAGACATCCTCATTTGCTGATTATATCTTTTAGGTATTAAAGCAAATGGTGCTCTTGTTTAAACCCTAGCTCATAGAGACTTTACCCACTTACTGCTTAACTGTGATTCATACAGTAGTAGTCTACTAACCTAATCTTTACCAATTAATTAGAACGTAATCGTTGATCCTAAGGGTCACATACCGGTCCAACTAAGCTCACAATCTAAAGGCAAAGACAGGTTGTTAATCGTGATCCTATTGGTCTAGATGTATTAATCACTATATGGAGAGCTATCCCGGCATCTAGATTACTTGGTCCATATCACTAGATCCAGTTGAATGATAGGTCGCATATTAAAGCACATAAACAAGTATAAACTAATAAACATAAACAAGCATACAACGATAAATTAAGCAATCGAGATATAAACAAAACCAAACATTCAGATCTTCATAATAATGGCTAATACCCGAAGGTATTAGCCTTCAAACATTATAATTAATAAAAGAGTAATGGCTTAGCCAAGGTAAACTAACCGAGTTAACGAATGATACACAAAACTGAATGATTACAAAACTATAAAAAATTACACGTTGTCTCCTATGGATTGAAATGCGTTGCGAGACCTCTTCTGCTCTTTTTCTCCTCTGAAAATCTACTTTTTGTGGTTTAGGAATCGAGAATATGATTTATCACACTTAAAACTCGTTTTTGAGTTTTCTGTTTATAGGGTCTAAAGTCGGTTCGATACGGCGTATCGAATGGGTACGATACGGCGTATCAGGAGTTTCTTGTAGTAGGGACCATGTTTGATATCTTACAGAATATTCACCCTCTATATCTTCAATACGGCGTATTGGTCTTCTCTGGATACGACGTATTGATCATATTTCCTTCATGGTCTTTGGTGAGTGCAGGCAGAAATACGTCGTATCTTCCTTGATAAATACAACGTATTGGTTGTAAGAACAGCAATCTTAAAAATACCTTCGTTTAAGCTCCAGAATGCGCTCCTTTTGCTAATATTCACAAAGTACTCCGTAATTACTGCAATTCTCAAATATAAACGATTAAGTAACAATTATTTGCAATAATTATACAAAATGAGTTAATTACATGGGGTAAATGTTGCTATAAAATAGACGTTAAATATCCCCCACTTGAATCCTACTTGTCCTCAAGTAGCCTTTAGAAGTTTACAAAAATGTATCCCTAAGGATATTTTCTGTTAAACATTTATTTGATCTATTACAAGTACACAACCAAACACCTCACAAAATAGGAAGATGAAAACACTCAAATCACACAACTAATCTATGTGGTAACATGTAACTAATTCGCTCAATTGCTCGGTCGTGATGAGTATTCTATCATAGGCTTGGAAAAGAATACACCATCTCCACCACTAGAGCTAAGAGTAACAAGTTTATAAAGGTAAAATGGGTTTTTATGATAAGGCTTAGGGTTGATCATTTACATCTTTCACCAAAAGTACCACACCAACAAGGCAGCTGAAGCACACATACATGTCCGTAACGACGGAATAGACATGTGTGTTCGATCACATCCTCATTCGAGTTTAACCAACGGTTAGGATGAAGAATGATATAGGGTAGGGATCTTCTAACTTTCACCAATAGTAATAAACCAACAAGGCAGCTGAGACATGCATACATGGCCGTAACGACGGAATAGACATGCACGCTCGTACAAATCCTCATTCGCGTAAAACTATGGTTATAGATTAGGAAAGGGAAATAAATTGTTGTTATAAATTATGAAACAAATATATTAACTTTAAAATACAAGTTGCTAGACAGTTTTTCTCGACCGTTACCATGATAAAGACACAACTATTTACAACGTCTTGATTATAGATCAAAAACAACAACCTAAGTTGGCGTTCCCATAACGGTCAACTTCCTAATCATCCCATACTTTACAAGGTAAGTGGCGATATCTTCCACTTTATACAATACTCTACATCGTTGATTTGTACAATGAATAATCGATCCTTCGTGTAATTCCTTCGGTAGTTGCAAAACGATTATCTTTAAATTTTCCTTCTCTTTTTTGTTGCGATTTTTTTAATTTTTTAGATTTTTTTTCATCTAACTATATACGAAACTCGAAGTAGTTTCACCATCTTCACGATTATAATAATTTTGGATAATTCCTTCGATAATTCCTTTATTATTCGGACGTACCAATAATTGCGATGGTAGTAAAAATACATGAGTTTGACCTATTTATAATTCCATTTCGCATGTGCAAATTCTTCCAACCGTACCAAAATTGACACAAGACTCGGGAAATACATACTTTACACATTAAGCAACTAGCAACTGTAAAATAAACTTAATCTAACAGGGTAGGCTAAGGTGTACAGGTGTAACGAAATAAACAACTTGCTGTAATTCCTAAAGGATTGGCTCTACGAGTTGTTCTAGTGGTATCTTACTCTAAAAGTGAGAGTAAACAAAGGTTTATACGGGGTTAACTAACCAGTGTAGTTAGTTAATAAACCACATGTAAAGGAGTTTTGGATGTAATCCTAAAATTTACCAATTTAAACGAGTTACTCCATCTAAATCCATAGTACTCATCACTGTGATCTCGAATAGATATACCAAGCCAAGTTCTAAAGTCTACTACATCACCGGCACACTCATGTTTTGTGGAATTTTGGGTAAACATTTGGAAATGGATAAGTTAAATCCTCACAATATCTAATAAGGGTTGTTGTGTGCGGGTTATGTATCATGTAATTTGATACACATATTTTGCACTAAATCAAGTGCAAAAAAAGCACACAAGGTCTGACATACGGAATGCCACGTTGGCAATCCGTGGGTGTCCTCTCTAGCACTTTATGCCCGATACAGTCATAAGGATGGATCCAATGATGGGTAAAGAATCAAGGGACGAGATTACAAGGAGCGTGTAACAGACTCAAGGCCTAGAAGCTTCATCTCAACTCTATAAAAGCAGACTTCATCACACACATCATGGAGTTAGCTAGTTTTTCATTTTTTTAGCTTATTAGATTTTAGCTTTTGTATTGTCCTTTAAAAATGTTTTAAGCTTAATGTTTGCTTAATGTAATCTTCTTTTCAGTATTGTAATCAACTTTCCATTAATAGAATTCGAGTTTACTCTTACTTTTCTCAAGTTCTCTTTTATATAAAACTTTACTAAATAAGTTGTTATTGTTCTTAAGCCTCTAATAAGCTGATCATAAGCTCTTCTCAAGTCTTTAAGCTTGGAATTGAGATAAATTTAATCATTAATCTATTTAAACCTTTAAAATTAGCTAAATACCTATGATATATGGATCTAGAGCTTTTGGATGATAAGCTTAACCTGGAAGAGCTTATGGGACTCTTTGAGCCTTTGTTAAGCTAAGGTAATTTTAAGGTTTTTTTCCTTTTCTGTTAAAGTTTCATAAGCTAATAAATTGCTTAAACAGCTTATTTGTTGCTTAATAGTGCTTATTATTATGTTGTTATGTTAATTGAGTGCTTTTGATTATCTGTTTTTGAAATCCATAGAGTAGATCTTAGTTTTCTTCATTTTGTCTTAAAAATCTTAAAATCCAAAAAAATAATTAGCATAGTTAGTAGCTTATAGATTCTGGCTTATTTTCTTGTGATCCCAATGCTAAACAGATTGTTAAAAGTTGTTAGTCATCTGGTATTTGAGTTTTGAATGCTAAATCTCTTCTTCATAAGCTAGAATGAGTTTGAAGGTTTTTAAAGGAGTGTTTGGCATAGCAGTTTTAACCATAAGGTAAAACAGCTAGTGGCCATTTGGTCTTGTGATTTTGATTTAATTCTCATTTAAGTTTGTTTAAGCTAAATTTCATAAGTTAGAATAGGTTAATAAAGGATTTCATAAGGTTAGGTTAGTGCAAGTTATAATCTGTTAAGGATATTTGCAATAATTAGCTTAATTCAGTCCTAGATTGGATAATTGCTTCCATTACCTTTAGTTGTATGTTTCTAGTATGTTAGAATCATTTTCTCAAGTCTGCATTAGATAGTTTTCAAGTTTGGTTCAAATTGGTGCAAACTGCACCAGGGTAAACATAAGTGAGAAGTAGCTTTTTAAAGTCAAATTTTCAGATAGTATAAGTAACATTTAGGTTTTTATTTTTGGTTTACTAATAGATCTAGGGTAGTAGTTCATATGTTTCAAGTTAATTTTCATTAAAAAGTTCTTTAGATTATCTTATTTTGCTCTCAAAAATAGCATTTCTTCTTTTAATATTCAAAAAAAAAAGGAAAAGTAAGAACACACTGACTGAGGAGTTTGTTTTCTAAAAGCATTTTTCTAAAAGCTCTCATTGTTCAAAATTTTTATAAAAAGCTTTTCCTTGTAGCATTTAAGCCAGGCTTTCATAAAAACTAAGTTTTAGTTCTTGAGGAGTTTATTTGATTGCTTAAAAATAAGTTCAAAATAGGGTGTAAGGGCTGTTTGGTTTAAAGCTTTCACAAGAGCTTTTTGAGTTTTTCCAGCTTATAGCCTGTCTTATTTTGCTTAATTTCAGTTCATTTAGCTCAATAGGATATGTTTAATATAAGATATAGCTTATTGTTTCATTAATATAGCTTAGTGTTAGCTTTAGAGTTCTTAAAGATAGAAAAAGCCAAAAAGAAAGTAGCTAGTAAACCTGTTGCTTTTAATTCCTTTTCTCTGCTTATTTTTTCAGTTTTCAAAACAATTGTTTTCACAAAAGTTGTTTATTTCTAGCTTATCTTCTACTTTGCTTTTAAAGTTTTCCAAAATAAAAAAAATAAAAAAAAGGTTGAGGCTGGGACTTGAACCCACGACCTCTTGCATACAAATACATAGTCTTACCATTGTGCTTCAATGGCTCATCCATCATCTTTTGTTTTCATTTGTCTCTTATACACACTTTGCCTTTTAGTTCTTAAACATAAGTCGTAGCTTATTTAGGCTATTTCCCAGCTTATTAGATAAGTTGGGCATTTGTGTTAATTTTTCCTGCATTCCTTATTGCATTTAGGATTTTTTGTGATTTTTCTAAAAAAAATTTCCTTTATTTGTTTAATTTCTATAATTTTTCTTAGTTTAAAAATTTTGAAAATCAATAAAAAATAGAAAAAGTTTTTAGAAAATTACAAAAAAATAATTTTTAGTTTTAGAATAAATACTTTTAGGTTTATAAACATTAAAATCATTTTTACCACTTTTAGATTTAAATTTCCATTTTTTAACTTTTTAATTTAGTTTTAAAAAATAGGATTTTAATATTAAAAATAGTTAAAAATAGTTTTCTGAGTTTTTATAATATTTTAGACTTTTCTAAGTTAGAAAATAATTTTTTAGAATTTTTAAGAATTAATTTGCTATTTTCTAGGAATTTAAATACATTGATTTAGTTTTTAATTCATAATAAATACAAAAATAATAAAAAAAAATAATTTTCTTTTTCTTAAAATTTTCTTTTGTCTTAATTTAGGTTTAGAAATTAAATTTGCATTCGTAGGTTTTAATTTTATCTTAGTTGTTTATTTGTCGCGTTTTCTTCGTGCCTGTTATTTGTTTTCTTGCTTAATTGTCATCGTTTGCTTATTTTAATTGTTGATTTTAATTCGTAGAAATAGATAACCATTCCAATCTTCGAACTTATTCAAATCATTGTCTAAATTCAAACGTGGTTTCAATTTCATAAATCATTGGGGAATAACGACCCGGGAATCATACTTCCCGGTTAATATACGTATAATATTATATATATATTTGAGTGAATTTTCCTTAAGGGTCACTTTTGGAATTTTCTTAAAGCTCTCTTATAAGTATATTATCTTACGTGTATAGAATTGCTATGTCAATTTTTGGGGCCGCTGCCGGGGATTTGTGATTAAGATTCCTTCGATTGGATTTGTCGATCGTGATTTGAAGAACCTTTCGTTTTCGAAAGTTACGTTTTTATAAAAATCAAAAAATAAAAAAAAGTAAAAAAAAAAGTAAAAAGTAAAAAATATTTTTCTTTTCTTTTATTAGTATAATTATCATATAAAAAATATATAAAAAAATCAAAAATATAAAAAATTGTCCATAAAAAAAATAAACAAAGTTGGTAAAAGAACACCAACAAATAATACCTTCCATTGAGGTATTATCCATCAATAAGTTCCCAAACCAAAGATTTAAAAACTTGTCATTTGTGTCATTTACGAGGAACGGCTCACCTTAAAAAGTAAAATTTTTAAGAGCTACCGTGAAGTAAATTTGATTATTTGGTTTAAGTTGTCTTCTCGTTATCCGTTAAAATAGATTGTTAATAAATTGAAAAATCCAAAAAAAAAATTAGTATAAATTTTCTTTTTCTATTTTGTGCATGCGCACTCGTTCTCAAACCCGCAACCGTAACCGTAACCGTCAACAACAAGCCCCACCGGCTGTTGTAGAACCGTTTAATTTAGAAGAACCTTTTGATAATCCTCCCCTAGTTCCAATGGCCGATAACCGGACTATGGCGGAATTGCTCCAAGCACCCACCGAGGGGTACGAGGATGCAATCGTAATTCCCAAAATCAATGCTAATTTTGAGTTAAAGCATGGTTTGACCAAACTTGTTCAAAACAAGTAGTTTTTCGGACATGATAAAGAGGATCCACATGCTCACATCCGTTATTTCAACAAGATCACCTCAACGATGAGATTCCCGGACGTCCCGAGCACGTCAATTAAGCTTATGCTTTTCCCATTTTCTCTCGAAGGTTCAGCCCGGATTTGGCTAGAGAAAGAACCTCCTCGATCAATTTTGACATGGGATGATCTTGTTTTAAAATTCATTAATCAATTATTTCCTCTTCGAAAACGACAATTTCGAACCGAAATCACGAGATTCGACAATGATTTGACGAGTCGTTTTACGAGGCTTGGGATCGATTTAATGATCTTCTTCGAGCATGCCCACATCACGGATTTTCAGAATTACATCAACTAGATACGTTTTACAATGCTTTAATGCTATGATCAAGATTGTGGAATTCGCTTGCGGGTGGAACCTTTTTGGATAAGATGTCTCGTGAATGCTGAGAATTCTGCGAGTAAATCCAAAGTTGTAATTCACGAAACAAGACAGTCGTTTTTTTACCAAAGTGAGTCGAGCTCATTAACCCGGAATTTCACCCGATGTTGCTGCTCTTACAACCGAAGTTTCTGAACTTAAGAATATGATGAAGACTATGCTTATCGACAAGCAAAAAGCCCAAGCTCTCGTGCCCGTAAAAGCATTCGAGCAGAGTTGTGTAACTTATGGAGTTTCTCATTCTTATAGAAATTGTCCCGCCATCGATGGCAATGTTTATCGAGACAACATTCAAGAGTACGTTTTATAAGCTGCTGCCGCTAATTTCAATCATGGAAATACTAATTATAGGACCTCGATGGTTGCGAACAATCCGGACCTCTGGTTTTCCTCCGATTCAAACCAATCAAAACCATTTCAAATCAGAACCAAGAAATAATTTCAACCAAAATCGGGGAACCAATTTCAATCAAAACCGTAGAAATAACTTCAACCAAGGACAAATTTATCAACCTCCGACTAGTCAACCGCCGGTTTACCAAGCTCACCATTATCAAGCTCCCGCTCTGCAAATGCAAGGTGTTTCGAAACGATTTTGAGAATACGTCAAGGCTACGGAGTAGTTATTAAGGAAATATGCAAAAATTCAAGGGCCACGGTATACAAAACCAGATGACAAATTTAACGGAAAATAGCTTTAAATTCTAATCTCAATCACCGCTTGGACTTCAAGTTCAGGTCTCTTCCTAGGAAAATACGATACTAACCCGAAGAAGACTTGAAGGGTTATTTACTACCCGAAGGGGGTGTTTATCAAAGACCTACGATTCCTACTTCTGCTTCTCTAAGTCGTGGAACGTAGAACCGGAGGTGACAATGGATAGGTTTTTCTACTAATAATTAAATACGAAGATGTCCACCCTCCGGTTGTCCTAGTTGAAAACCAAACTCCGGTTTCTGAGCCAGTTGTTGCTCCCATTAGTGCGCCGGATGCCTAACACCAAAAACCGTCAATTCCTTATCCATCAAGGCGAAATGATAAGAGGCACGGTGAAAATGTTAACGAACAAAAAGAGAAATTCTATGAAATCTTCACAGATATGAGTTTCGAAATTAGTTTCATGGATGCTTTGACTCTAATGCCCAAGTTTGCTTCAACTCTTAAATCCTTAATTGGAAATAAAGAAAAGCCTAGTGAGATGGCTATGACCCCTTTGAATGAACATTGTTCAGCGGTCATACTTAACAAAGTTACCCGAAAAACTTGGTGACCCCGGCAGATTCCTTATTCCATGTAAATTTCCCGGAATAGATGAGTGCTTAGCCTTGGCCGATCTTGGCGCTAGCATAAATCTCATGCCATTTTCTGTGTGGAAAAAGCTTAACCTTCCAAACCTGACTCCAACGTGCATGACACTAAAACTAGCAGACCATTCAATCTCACGACCAATCGGTATTGCTAAATTTGTCAACGTTAAAGTTGGTATATTCTAGTTTCCAGCCGACTTCATGGTCATAGATTTTGAACCAGACCCTCGAGTACCTCTAATTCTCAGGAGGTGTTTTCTTAAGACCAGTCGTGCTTTGATAGACGTGTACGAAGGTGAATTAACCCTTCGAGTAGACAATGAGGCCATTACTTATAATCTTGATCAGACTTCGAGATACTCGGTTAATTATAATGATATGACGGCGAATCGAATCGACGTTATTGAATTAGCTTGTGAAGAGTATTCTCAGGAAGTTCTAGGATTTTTAGACATGATCGCCAGTGGCAATCCCACTCCCGGATATGACCCGATAGTTTTAAATTCTTCTCCAACTCTCACTCCTTTCGGTGATAGTGATTTTCTACTTTTAGAAGAAGCTGATGCTTTTCTTGCTCTGGCCGACGATCCAACTTCACCAGAAGTTGATGAATCTTATTATGACCTACCGGGGGACATTCTTATTCTCGAAGCACTCCTTAACAGTGATCCTTCACCACCGCCGAACCCAGGAAATTATTTGCCAGAAATCAGAAAGGAACTTAAAATTTGTGAAGCCAAAACTGCAAAATCTTCAATTGATGAACCTCCTGAGGTTGAACTTAAGGACTTACCGCCTCATCTCGAATATGCATTTTTGGAAGACAACAACAAGTTGCCGGTCATAATTGCCAAAGATTTGAGTGTCAATGAAAAGACCGCTCTCATAAAGGTTCTAAAGTCCCGAAAGCAAGCAATTGCTTGGAAACTTTCCGACATTAAGGGTATTAACCCGGAATTTTGTTCTCATAAAATTCTAATGGAAGACGACTATGAACCAGCGGTCCAACATCAGAGAAGGGTTAATCTAAAGATCCATGATGTCATTAAGAAAGAGGTTGAAAAACTTCTTGACGCTGGATTGATTTACCCAATCTCGGATAGTCCTTGGGTGAGCCCAGTGCACTGTGTGCCAAAGAAAGGAGGAATGACCGTAGTGACCAATGATGAAAATGAGTTAGTACCAACTAGACTTGTAACGGGATGGAGAGTTTGTATTGATTATCGCAAGTTGAACGAAGCCACCCGGAAAGACCATTTCCCTTTGCCGTTTATGGATCAAATGCTTGAGAGACTCGCAGGAAATGAGTACTATTGTTTCCTCGATGGTTTCTTGGGTTATTTTCAAATACCAATCGATCCGAAAGATCAGGAAAAGACCACATTCACCTGCCCATACGGAACGTTTGCTTATCGCCGCATGCCTTTTGGTTTATGCAATGCACCAGGCACGTTCCAGAGGTGTATGATGGCCATATTCCATGATATGATTGAAAAGACAATGGAAGTTTTCATGGATGACTTTTCAGTTTTTAGAAATTCTTTTTCTACATGCCTTTCCAATTTAGAAAGAATGCTTAAACGGTGTGAAGACACTAACTTAGCTCTAAATTGGGAAAAAAGCCATTTTATGGTGAAAGAAGGCATCGTACTTGGACACAAAATTTCAAAGAAAGGAATAGAAGTCGACAAAGCCAAAATAGATGTCATTGCTAAATTACCTCACCCAACTACCGTCAAAGGTATTAGGAGTTTTCTCGGACATGCAGGTTTTTACCGTAGATTTATCAAGGACTTTTCAAAGATTTCTCGACCCATGACACATCTCCTTGAGAAAAGCACTCCTTTTATTTTCTCATAGGAATGCATTCAAGCTTTTCAGACCTTAAAGAAGAAATTAACCAAAGCTCCAATTCTGATTGCTCCTGACTGAGACCAACCCTTTGAGCTTATGTGTGATGCTAGCGACTATGCCATAGGTGCGGTTCTGGGGCAACGAATTGAGAAGCACTTTAGGCCGATACATTATGCAAGCAAAACAATGACCGAGGCGGAATCGAAATACACCACAACAGAAAAGGAAATGTTGGCTGTGGTGTACGCTTTTGAAAAATTTTGGTCATTCCTCATCATGAATAAAAGCATAGTGTATACGGACCATTCCGCCCTTAAGTACCTTTTTGCTAAGAAAGATGCCAAAGCAAGATTGCTAAAATGGGTTCTACTCCTTCAGGAATTCGATTTTAAAGTAATTGATACGAAGGGAGCTGAGAACTTCGCAGCCGATTATTTGTCCCGATTAGAAAACCTGTATGAAAATGTTTTCGATCCAAAGGAAATTAACGAAATTTTCCTCTCGAAACACTTACTATGGTAACTTCTCGTGGTGACCCAAGTACCCCGTGGTTTGCCGATTATGCAAATTACCACGCGGGGAATTTCATTGTCAAAGGAATGTCAACTCAACAGAAAAACAAATTTTTCAAAGATGTCAAACACTATTTTTGGGACGACCCTTTTCTATTCAAAACCTGTGCGGATCAAGTGATCCGGCGATGTGTTTCAGGCCAAGAAGCTGTCGACATTCTCACAGCTTGCCATAGTGGACCCACCGGGGGACATTACGGTGCCAACTACACCGCCAAAAAGGTTTTTGACTCCGGATTCTATTGGCCCACGATTTACAAAGATGCCCATGAGTTAGTCAAAAACTGTGACTCATGCCAGCGTCAGGGAAAAATTTCACAACGAGATGAGATGCCACAAAATTCCATCCAAGTGTGTGAAATCTTTGATGTCTGGGGCATAGACTTTATGGGACCATTTCCGTCATCTAGAGGAAATAAGTACATACTCGTAGCTGTTGATTATCTTTCAAAATGGGTCGAAGCCAAGGCGCTCCCCACCAATGATGCTAGAGTTGTAGTTAAGTTTTTGAAATCTCTGTTTGCCCGATTCGGTACACCAAGAGCTATTATAAGCGATCGTGGGACCCATTTCTGTAATGACAAATTTGCTAAAGTAATGTCTAAGTATGGGGTCACTCATCGTCTAGCTACTGCTTATCACCCTCAAACGAGTGGTCAAGTCGAGGTGTCGAATCGAGGGTTAAAACGTATTTTAGAAAGAACAGTTGGAGAAAACCGTGCCTCATGGTCCGATAGGCTTGATGACGCTTTGTGGGCATTTCGTACTGCTTTTAAGACACCAATTGGTTGCACACCTTACAAGCTCGTGTATGGAAAGCCGTGTCATCTACCTATCGAATTAGAGCATAGAGCGTACTGGGCTTTAAAACATGCTAACTTCGATCTTAAAACCGCGGGCGATCACCGTAAGCTGCAACTTAATGAACTTAATGAGCTTCGTGATCAAGCTTACGAGAATTCTTTGATTTATAAGGAGAGGACAAAGAAGCTTCACGACTCAAAGATCAAAAACCGCATTTTCAATGTTGGTGATCAAGTCTTGCTTTTCAACTCTCGTTTAAAGATATTCTCGGGAAAGCTTAAAACCCGATGGTCCGGCCCTTTCACCATAACTGAAGTTTTTCCATATGGCACTGCAAAATTATCTCACTCTGACGGATCAAACTTCAAAGTGAACTGCCACCGACTTAAGCACTACTTCGGAGGGGACACACCAACCATGGTTGTCCCGGATCTCCAAACTTTCCCTAAGGACGAATGAATTCAGGGATCGAGTCAAGCTATGTGACTCGGTTACCAAAAACAAAGCGCTTCGTGGGAGGCACCCCATGCTTATCCATTTTTCTTTCTATTTTTCTAATGTGTTGTGAGGAGGCTTGTACTCTTCCGTTCTTTGTGTTTGTTGTTTGTACTTGTGATTGTTTGCAGGATAGACCCAACTTTTCTGAAGACTCTCGTGTTCGGTGTTTTGTCCCGGTCCACTCGAGCTTCCTAGCCTTTGCTTGCCATTAGTTTGGGGAAATCCGATATCCTAAAGATTATTATCGACTAACATTTATCTTTTAGCACACTTAATAAACGGCTAAAGATTTTTGTGATACTTTCTTCATGTTTGAAATAAACAGTAGACTTTTTGAGTTCTAGTATGGGGTTTTTAAGACTTAGGCTAGGAAACATTGAGGACAATCTTTAATTTTAGTATGGGGTAGTATATCTTCGATATGATCTTGCTTGCTTTTACCCGTTGTTCTCACGTACCCCGTTTTCCCACAAAAAAATTTCAAAAATTTCAAAAATATGAAAAATTTTAAAAATTTCAAAAATAAAATAAGTGTTTTTGTCACAATTTTGACTTTCTTGCTGGGTAAGAATAAGAGTAAATTTTGACCCGATCGAGCGTGTTGAGCTCTAGCTTGTTCCTTAACTTTTAGGCTAAGCGTTCGCGATTTTTGCGAAGAACGAAAAATGATAGAGTTAAGTATGAGTAGGATGCTAAACAAAGATTATTTGGAAATCTTAAGAGCTCATGTATGTAACTTGTTGCTTTTTCTCCCATAAGCTCTTAACCGGATTAATATACGTGCTGTTTTTGAAGATTAAACTTAAATCAACAATTTTTATGTAATATATAGCAAAAAAAAATTAGTCTTAGTTCAAATTTATACTTGAATTTTTCAAAAAGAAGTCTTCTTTAAATAAATAAATAAAATGAAAATGATAAAATGATAAAAAAAATAAATATAATAATAAAAGATGTGGGTTGATAAAAGTTTACTACCTCTTGCCGGCTCACAACCGATGTGGTAGTCTTCTAAAGAAAGCCCATAGTAAGAATAATAAAGATCCGAGACTGATAAAAGTTTGCTGCATCTTGCCGGCTCACAACCGATGTTGCAGCCTTCTAAAAGGTCGAGGGTTACAATTGCATAAATGTCTAAATAGTTAAATTAAATTAATAAATTGACTTCTTTTTGTTAAATTCAAATATGCTTTTGCACTTTGACTATTCTAATTTATAAGCTATAAATATCCGGGAAACCTGAGAGTTTTTGGAAACCTAAGGTTCGTGAGTCTCGATACTAGTCTCTATGGGGTGTCAAAAGCCTGGTCACTTAGCCGTAAGGTTAGGATGTGCCGAGACGAAAGTCGCTACATGGGATGATCTCGCCTTCAAACTCATTATTCTAAGGTGGAACGTAAAGCATAGTATGTTGCAAAAAGTTGATCCATGGTTGAAATTCAAGATAGCACACTCACTTAAGATATAATAAATGTCGGGAGTAAAAAGTTCACAAGTTGCAAATATGAGTAGTGCTAGCATCCTTACTGATATTTAACTGTGAGCATCTTTATGATTATTTAGCTGTGATTTTGTTTTAAGCTTGGTTTGGAGCAAGTGAAAAGTTAGGGACGATAAATTTATCCTTTTTGGGGCATTCTCGGATCGAAATGCATCTTGTTCTATGATCCTTAACAATTATGGAAATAACGAAAGTCGAGATATTCTAAGTAAAAAAAAATGAAAAAGTTTTAGAAAAATGGGAAAATGGGGTATTTTATAACTTGTGATTTCTTAATCCCCCCCCCCTCTCCACAAAAGTCTTTGAAATTTTCAAAGATTTTACGTTTGAAGAAGTTTTGAGGTATTTGGTTATGGAGCATATTAATAATTGCGTGCAGGGGACACGCAAGCGATTAGTTTGGGGGAATTTTGATATGTGGAAAACACATATCCGTTTTATATCAAAAATGCCTAAAAAGACGAATAATTGTGCTGTAAAATGCTTGAATATTGCTTGTTTTTGTCTTTGTGATTGTGTAGTAGATATTGCAAAAAATCTCAAGGGGGGAAAACGGTCAAAACCGGACAAACACGGACACGGGAACGGAAAAGAGAATACAAGAGCGTGGAGAAGCGAACGGGGAACGCTATCAAAGGTCTACAAAAGTAACCCTGGTCCACCAAAGTAACCACTAAATTGACAAATACCCAAAATTCAAATCTAGTCCTTCAAAGAAAACCAAAATTGCTAAAATAGTCCCTAAACCTAACGGTGTTACTCTTTAATGATATAAAGAGTTAAAACGCGTAGCCCTTATAACAACACCTAAACCGAGCCCACAACCCCACGGCCCAATACTTTGTTATAACCAAAAGCCCAAAATGATTTTTAACCCGGGTCAAAAAGAAAAGTCAAACACCTCTTTTACAAGTTTTTTACGCGGGAAAGGAAGTTACCACTGTTCACCGTCTTCCCCGTTTTACCTCGAGTTCAAAACAAAGGGCAAATCAAAATTGGCCACGTGGAGAGACAATTCAAGTGATAAAGGATCCGTGCAGAGCTATTACATCAACAAAAGGCTCTCATTGGTTAAAACCCACACGGAGAATGCAATGCGGTTTGGAAGAAAACACACAAGGGCTAGTATTTTTTGTACTTAAAAGTTCGTACAAATAAGCACAAGAGGTGGTCAAATCACGGATTGCCACGCTGGCAAATCCGTGTGTGCTCACAAAGTGGATCCATACGGTTAAGATGAGCAGCTAATGATTGACAAGATTGAATGGACGAGATTAAAAGGAGAATATAACTGAATCAGGACCTAGAAGCTTCTCTGAAGGCTATATAAAGCCTCTCACATTCACACACGGGACTATCTAGTTTTAGCTTTAAAAATTTCTAGTTAAATTGTAATTTTCATAAATTAGCTTATGTAGTTTTAATTCAGTTTTTAAAAGCTTATTGTAATCTCAGTTTCAATATATTGTAATCAGTTTTCTAGTTAATAAAATCATAAGTTCTATTTTAATAATATGTCATAAGCTCTTTATTCTCAAATGTTGTTGCTACTATTTCATAAGTTTTTCATAAGCTCTTACAAGCTCTTTGAGTCTCTAAGCTCAAATTGAGCTAATAATAAACATTTGATCTATTTAAATCTAAAAATCAGCTTAATACCTTGGCTTATTGGATTTTGAGCTTTTTGGAAGATGAGCTAACCATGGAAGAGCTCATAAGGACTTTTACTGGCTTATTCTTAATAAGTCAGAGCTTGTAGACAACTCATTAGAGCCTTTGATGCCTTTCTTTAGCTAAGGTTTCTGTAAGTTTTCTTTTAAATTCAAGTATCTTAGTTTAATAAGTTGCATTTGCTTATTTTCTGCTTAAATCTAGCTTATTTGTGCTTAATACTATTTCATTGAGCTCATTGATAATGTTTAATCATCTGTTTTTAGCTTTTGTAGTTTAGATCTTAGATTTTCATATTTTGTCTTATAAATCATTAAAAATCTAAAATATTTATTATAGTGAGTAGTTGTTAGATTCTAGCTTATTTGATTGTTAGTATAAGCTCATAAGATCTGTTTTTGGCTATTTGTTATCTGGTATTTAGGAATTTAAAGCTCTTAATTTCATTTGCATAAGCTAATTATGGTTTTGAGTCTAGTTAAAGGAGTTGTTTGACAGCTGATATAACTACAAGTTAGTACTGACTTGTGGGCCTTTAGGGGTCTTTTATTAGTTTGCTTTAAAAAATCTCATTTAAGTTTGATTAAGCTAGTTTTATAAGTCAGAATAGGGTGAATCAAGTTTTCATGAGTTAAGTGTTTATAGGCTCAAATCTGTCTAGTCATTTGCATTAGTTAGCTTAGATTTCTTTTAGTCTTAGTCATCATCTTAATTTGCATTTAGTTTAGTGTTAAAATAGAGTAGAATAAAGGATCTTAAACCTGCATTTATAAAATTTTGCTCATATACATGCCAACTGCATCAGCAGTTCTATTATGCAAACAGTTTCTTTGTTAGCTTAATTTCAATTGGTAAAAAATACTTTAAGCTTTTCAAATTTCTTGCACAAGTAGATTATAAGGTAGTTTAAGTAAGTTTGAGCTTATCTTAGCTCATTAAGCTTATTAGGTTATCTGTTTTTTTATCTTTTAAATAGCTCTTTGTCTTTTCATTTTTTAAAAACTAGCATGATTGAGCCTTAGGTCCTTTTTTAAGTGCTTTTGTAATAAGCAATTGAGTTTCAAACCTTGTTTCAAAAGTTGATTTTGGAAGCTTATTAGTTGTAGTATAAGCTTGCATAAGCTATTTCCCCACAAGGATCCAAGAGCTTATTGAAAAATAAGCTCAAAGATCCCTGTAGGGACTGTTTGGTTTTAAGTTTTCTATAAGTGCTTATTTTGAATTTCTAGCTTATGGCTTGTTCTTTGTGCTTATTCTTGTTCATTTAGCTCTTTAGGTTAGTATTAGTATATTAGGGCTTAAGTTGTCATAAATTAGCTATGGTGGTCTTTTAGATATTCGTTTTTTGAAAGGAACCAAAAATATAAAGTTAAGTGTTCTGTCAAGTTATAAGCATGTTTAACGCTTATTTAGGGCTTTTCATAAAAGTTTTTTTATTAAAAAATGTTTATTTTCAGTGTTCCTAAACTTTGCTTTTTGAAAGTTTTTTTTAAAAAAAAAAGGGGGGGGGAAGGTGGAAATCGAGTGTTGAGCAAGCTCGGAACCCCGGACCTCAACCCCTCTACCTTTTATAAAAACACAACATAGTACATCACTACCAACGCGCAACTGAGGGACTTTTTCATTAAACCTGTGCAATATTTAATATTTTATACACGTTTTTTCTCCTTTTTTTGCTATAAGCTGTTTTTAGCTTATGACCACAACTTTTTCAAATAAGCTGTGTAATCAAGCTTATTTTTCTAGGTTCTAATTAGTTCAAGTATTTTCTGTATTTTTTTCTAAATTTTTTATAATCAGTTTAGTATTTTTAAACATTTATTTTCATTAAAAACTTTAAAAAATCATAAAAAATAAAAAAATAATCAAAAAAATATAAATCTTTTTTAGAAAATTTTCTTTTAACAATAAGTTTCTAGGAAATTTAGTTTTGCCTTCATAGGGTTTAATTTGCAAAATTTTGATTTTTAAAGAACGGGATTCGTTCCCGTTCTCATTTTTCGTGTTTTAAAGCTCATTTCAACTCCGTTTTTGTTTTAGTTTTCTTTAAACTTACTTTTTAGTCAATTAGAGTCCATTTAAAAAGAAAATTTTAATTTAGGTTTAATTTTAGAAATTTAGGGTTTTTGACCACCGTTTAGGGTTCCCGTTTTGCGTTTTTAGTTAAAGTTTAATTTCCCGTTATTCGTTTTCGTGCTTAATTGTTATCATTTGCTTATTTTAATTTGTAGATTGTTAAAATAAATCAATCTTTGTTTCATTCAAATTCATTGTTTCGAACAACAAACGTCGGTTTCAATTTCAACAAGATCGTTGGGGATTGAACGATCCCCGGGACTATACTTCCGGTTAATATACGTAGTATTATTAAATATATTTGTGAAGATTTTCCTTTCTACCTTTGTCATCAAGGGTAGTTTGGTTAATTTTCCATCTAATATTTTCTTTCATATATTTAGTTGTGTTGCTTTACTACGAATCAGACAGTACATCTAATGTGAATAATGGAAGCTACGGGGATGTGTTGCAAAGCAAACACAAGCCTTTGAATGAATATGAAGTAATTCATTCCTGAGAAAAATTAATTTCCCGTTGTGAGGTCAAGTTTTCTTTTTGTCGAAATACTTGCCTTTAAGATGATGACCGGGTTGCTATCTCAAATAATAGCAAGCCATTTGACATGTTTTCTATTCGATCTTTATTTACAGCTTTGTGTCATTATTGAATGACATTTCTAAAGCCGTAAATATTATCGATTCTAGAAAACATGACATGAAGATACCTATTTTTAAAATTTTCTAATTTTTTAATTTTCTATTTTCTTTTCTAAATTTTATATTTTTATATTTTCTTTTTTGAAAAAAAATTATATCAAATGAAAAATCTTTTTGGGTTTTTATAGTATTTTATATATACATATAATATACGAGATATATCACGAGTTACCACCATTACTCGTCATCTTCCTCCGTCAGACTCTTTAGTGTTGCAGGAGACATGCTTTTCATACCCAGCTTTTCGACCAAGAAGTTGAATCTTTCTCGTGGCAAAGCTTTTGTGAAGATGTCTGCAAGTTGATATTCGGTTCGGACAAAGTAGAGTTCCACTACTCCATTCTCCACTTGCTCCTTAATAAAGTGGTATTGCACATCTATATGCTTGGATCTCGAGTGTTGAACATTATTGCAGTATAAAGCGATTGCACTCTTGTTATCACAATACAGAGGAATCTTAATGAATTTAAGGCGTAGTCTGTTAGTTGTGATCTCATCCATAAGATTTGAGCACAACACCCAGATAAAGCAATATATTCCACCTCTGTACTGGATATAGCAGTGCTCTTTTGCTTTTTGGACGACCAGCTAACAAGTTTATATCCCAAGAGTTGTTCACATCCAGATGTTCTTTGTCTAGTATCCTAACACCCGGCGTGGTCTGCATCTGCATATACTGTTAGAGTATTGCTAGAATCTTTCAAATACTAAAGACCCGTATCAATGGTTCCTTTCAGGTATCGAAAGATCTACTTAACTACAGGGAGGTGCTTTTCGGTAGGCTTTTCCTGATACCGGGCACACATGCACACTGCAAATACTAGGTCTGGTCTGCTGGATGTAAAATACATTAAGGAACCAATCATCCCATGGTAATGTGTAGGATCGACTGGTTTCCCCTGTAGATCTTTATCCAATTTACGTTTGTCCACCATAGGTGTGTCAACAGGATCAGTAGATAGCATACCATATTTCTTTATTATTTCAAGAGCGTAATTGGACGGGTTAATAAAGATGCCTCTGGGACTTTGAGAAATTTGTAATCCTAAAAAGAAAGTCATTTGCCCCATCATCGACATCTTAAATTTCGAAGTCATTATGTTAGCAAATTCATCTACACATTAGCAGGATTTGTGAGTCAAAAAATATATCGTCGACATAAAATTATACCAATAAGATGACGTTGGCCTGCTTTCTGTGTGAATAGTGTTTGGTATCAATGACCCTTGGAGAAGTCTTGTGATTGTAAAAAAACCAGAAAAACCAATATCTACCCCACGCGTGGAGCTGTTTAAGACCATAGAGTGATTTTTGAGACAGTTCATGTGATTTGGCTTGTCTGGATCTATGAATCCTTCCGGTTGAGAAACATAAACTACTTCGCGTAGCTCACCATTCAAGAAAGCTGTTTTGACATCCATTTGATAGATTGTCATGTTCTTGGTGGCATCATTTATAACAACCCGTAATTTTCATCAATGTACTTATCCATCTATTAAATTAGATGCACTGTAATATCCATCTATTATATATATACCACCTTTTACAAGGGAATTTTTTCTTTATCTCATTATGCAACGTAACTTGCATCTTAAAGTAAACGAGCACACGCAACATCTACCAATGCCATCTCTATTTAGGTTCATCTATGTAAACATCCTAACTAGTCAAGGTCTATATCTTAATATCATTTTTACCAAGTAATTAGCCATTTAACGTACTTTTTAAATTGTTATATCAAAACCCAGCATTAAACGGTTAATGTTTACATCAAAAAACACTACTTTTACAGAATGTATACATATAAAATGAATGTGCAAGCCTCTAAATATGGTATACAAGTATCACAATACAAAACATTTGAATATTCCTTTTCCCTCCTAATCAAGGTTACAACTTTCCTAAGCACAATGTACAAGCTAATCTGCCTAAAAAACCTAATTGGTCATTTAAGCTCCTAAATCATGTTTAAACTTTTACCACTACTTTTAGACTAAGGTACATGCATTAATGCTGACTTATAAACCCTAAATCTAAAACCCTAAATCAACCTAAAACTCCCTACTCTAAAACCCTAAACCCAAAACGAAACCCTAAAACACCTAGGTTTCATTTTAAACCTAAAACTAAAACCTTAACCATTAATACTAAGCCCCAACCTTTAATCCTAAACCCGAAACCTAAATCCTTATATCCTAAAACCCTAATTTTTAATCCTAAACCCTAATTATCCCTGTAATCCTAACCCTATATCATGAATTAAAAACCAAAAAATCCTAAACCCGTAACCCTAACAAACCCGTCACCCTTTTTCTTCTTTTTTGGACCCATTTTTTTTAAAGCTAGCAAACACCTCAAGACCTCTATGACTCACCACCACCTCATAAGCAGCTTCAAGCACCTTTTCTCCTCCCTTGGCACCAAGTTGTAAAATACCTCCTTGTTCACCTATTTATGCTACGGCTTCACCACACCCACAATTACCATTGCTATTTTTTATAGCTCACCTTACTCACATTTAGACTCCCTTAGTCACACATCTTGCTAGGAACTAAGCAAATAGAAAAACTTGGGACACTGGCTTTCCAAGCACTATAGAGCACGAACATACACACTCTTCATTCCACACCTCAAAAAACTCATCAAAGTCAAACAATGAAGTCTTAAATCAGACCAAGAAAGATCAAGTGAATAGTCCCTAATCTCAGAATTATAAGCATGATTTCAAGAGAAAAAGAACCTTGAAGTCTGTTACTAGGCGTACGAACCCGGAAAACCCTGTCGACCCATTTTAGTCAAGTAAGCTTAACATCTTGTTCAATAATGATTATAACTGTATTAGAATGTTTCTCATCAATATCTTAAGATCATTTTGAAACTCTTTGTTAAAGCCTTGAATCCTCAAACCCATGTGTTTTTTATTAAAACCCTAAAAACGACCCGTTTTGATTTTCTAGCTAACGAATCCTTTTTTCTAAACTTTTGTTACGTTAGAACATCTATTTTGCTTATTCTAATAAGCTATAACCTGAAAATATTATTTGGAACCCTAAAATAAGCTTGTTGACTTTTTGGACTTGATTGCTAAATGTTTTCATTGCAAGGCTGGTATAATCGTTACTTTTTGAAATTTATAAACTATATAGAGGCTCAATAAAAATGTCATTATTCTAAGTTATAACTAAAAAGGACCTTTCTTGCCAAGTTCTAAAGTCAAAGGTTTTTAAATATTATATATCTTTATATATAAAGGACCTAAACTTGTAAAAAGTTTATAAACAAGGGTTTATATTGTCATTTTTGCAAACTTAAAAATATAAAATATAATATTTTTATATAAATTATAAAAATATATATTAATATTATAAAACTCGATTTTATTAAAACCCGACACATTAATCGTTATTAATCATCAATCGGCGCATTATAAAACAATTACGTTATATATTTAACGTAATTTATCATCGACTAACTTTTGAAGAAACTTAAAATCTTATCGTATCACGTTACTAGGGAGCTTCATGTAAGGAGTTTCATTTGGGTATACGTTTTGACGAGTTTGCTGGATTTACGATTTAAAGTGTCCTGGCTCCTCAAACGTTTACTACATGACCTCTGAATTATGATGGCCCGAACAGTGATACAATATTTCCATAAAATTAATGAATCAAATATGTATGTTAAACTTTATAAAGTTTTGAAACATAAACCATCACACTAAGACTTGACATATTACCCCAGGTTGCGTGACGAAGCCGTTACTTTCATTTCATATACTTTTGCCATCAATCAGATTTCCCTGTACTATTAAGGTGAGTTCATAGCCTCGCATTTTAAATCTTCTAATGTTTTCATAAACCCGCGAGGGGGATACATGCTATAAACCATGAATACGAGTATTTTTCCAACTGTATGCTATCCTGATATATTATTGCCTAAGTCCCTACTTTTGCCATTAAGACCCCCAACTTTATCATGAACCGTTAATTAACTTTTTCAGAGTAAGCTGTGAATGCTGTGAATAGTTCTATTTGGGACTATGCTTCCCCGTCGCCTGTTGGTTTACCAATAATTTCCGGTAACAAACGCATTATACTTTGTAATACACTATGCGGGTGTTGGCATAAGGCACCCGTTGGGGTTAATTTATTGTGATTATTGATTATTCTCAAGGGTATCAGTGCATGAGCTTTGCGGCAATAAAACTATTTTTCTATAATAATTGTACTCAGTTGGAAATTTTACTCTGATGGGTGCATAACAACGTAACCCACTATAACTTGTATTCAACTGTTTATCATAAACCTATGAATATCACTCAACAAGTGTGTTGACTTTTTGGCATGTTTATCCTCAGTTATTTGAGCAACTTTGGCATGAAAGTGGCTCGGACTTGAAGATGGCTAAATGTTATCATTCAAACTTTATGTTTTCATTGTAGATTTTGAGACCTCTGTTTGTGTAAAAACTTTGATGAAATAACGGATTGATAAGACTTTTCTATTTTAAAAACGTTCTTTTTGAGTCATTTGTCTATGATTATGATATTGTACTATGAAATAATACCCCATAGGAGCTCCGCTGCTTATTATGTCAAAAAAATGGGGGTGTTTATAGGCTTGGTATCAAGAGCCAAGGGTTTTATAGAGAACAAGTTGAAACCTTAAAACAACATACTTTTCTTTTCCAATCCAAGAAGTCCTTCGTGCCCTACATCTAGCGGAATAGTATGTAAAGTACTAACTATTATCTATTTTTATAAAAAACTTATGTTATTTACTGGGTTGTTAACAAAGCGATGTCTTCTCCCTTTAAAGCCCCCCCTAAAAAACACCCTACTTCCAATATTGAGGATGCTTTTTCCTCTAACTTTCTTGACTATATCCCGGCTTCCCCGGACTATGTCCCAGCTTCACCAGGAAAAACTTATTCTAGCTTTTCAAATAACTCATTTGGTTTAGTTCCAATAGCTTCACCAACTCTTTCACTTTTTCATGATGACCCCTTTATGAAGGTCATGCATGCATACTATGCTAAAGAATCACCTATTCCACCACATCTATTGTGCTCCATTCTTACAATGTATTCCAATGTTTTTTAGGTTAATCCTTAAGAATTATTTCTTCCTGTGGAATTATTACACTTAAGAAACAAAGGTCGTGACCGATCATCCTTACTTCTCGCCCTACCTCAAGAATTTATGATAGGAGAAGCTTAGTAAGACAAGTCTGGAACGTCCAAGATGGAGCAAATTAAGGAAATTTTGAATAGCTAGATGAACTCTCTCGACCGCATTGAAACACTTAAAAGACAAAATAGAAGGTTCGGAATATGGTCGGGTGATCATATTCAACAATCATTGAAGCTAAACTCCAGGAGTTCGTACTCAAATTGCCTGAAACTTCGAAGAAAGAAAATGGGAAATAACTGCAAGATTTGCTCTGCTCACTTCAAGATTGCTAATCTAGAACAAATCATCGAAGAAATCAAGTCCACGTCACCAAGCAGACAAGGAAAGTCTTCTGGATGCAATCTATGAACTCAAGAACAGCCTTAGAAGGCATCAGACTACTAGATTAGATACTAGTTATAGCTTTTGCTAGAACCTAGCCACGAGATGTGTGGTATATTTAAATAACAACACTTGTCAAATTTTAATTGTACATAACAAGGCAAGTCGTTCATGATATAATATAATGGTGATCCCATTTTATATTCATTATGTGTCCTATATTTCATCTCTGTCTTCATCATTATGAGCCATATCGTAACTTCTAAATAAATCATAGATACTTATTTGATATGAATTATCTATGAATTATCTATGATATCACTATTGTAACAATGTTTATTTTTGAACCTTACTCATTTTAAGGAAAGAATTGTGCTATCATTCTTTTACGTGTTGTTATTTGTTTAATAGAATGACACCCAACAGGACATCAACATTGAATAGCACCAGCCATGACTCCGGGCTTCTGCCATCAGGAAACAGTTGCTGACAATGTTGCCACAGCTTGGAAGCACATAGCTGCAACGATGCAAATGCTGGACAATTACCAATTAGAAACGATAGATAAGAGAAGTCATTGTTTACAAGAAGTGTAGCTACATAGAGTTCATGAGCTGCCAACCTATCAATTTCAAAGGTACGGAAGGAGCTGTCAGACTTATCCGCTGGTTTGAACGAACTGACTCAGTGTTTTCCTATTGCAACTGTACCGAAGACTGCAAGGTGAAGTTTGTTACTGGTACTTTAACTGAAGAAGCTCTATCCTGGTGGAATTCTTTTGCCCAACCTATTAGGATAGAAGAAGCTTACAAGATTACCTGGGTTGGAATTCAATATAGCTGTAGATAAAGAAATATTATCCCTGAATTAAAGTCTAGAAGATGGAAGGACGGGAATTTTACACTCTGATGTGAAGGGGAATGATCTCAAGACATATGTGAGAAGATTCCATGAATTGGCAACCTTATGTCGTCCCATATGGTGCCAGATCTGAGAAAATGATGGCGTTATCATCGGGCGGATTGCCTAGAAGTTCGAAGGTAATGTTTACGCCTCTAAACCTCAAACTCTAGAGGAAGCATTAACTGTTCCCATGAGGCTAATGGATCAGGTAACAAAGCACACTCCAGTGCAAGTATCAAGTGATCACAAACGAAAGTTTGACGACAGAAGAACTTTCAACAACAACAAAAACTACCATAACATCAACACCAACAACCGCCTACAAATATACCAACCACAACAAAATAGAAGACAGGAAACCTTTAGGTCTTATGCTGTCACCCCAACTAAAAACAATGGGTATATATGGAAAACGTTCCTTGTGTAAGAAATGCTCTCTGTTTCACACCGGACCATGCACTGTTAAGTGTAATACTTTGTAACTAGGTGGGCTATCTGGAACAAGAACTGCAGAAAAAAAGGCCAGCCCTAGAAGTATCTGGCTACTAGTAACAGTTACTTTGTCATGCCTTGATTGAGATAAGGGCACTTTTAGCAAATCAGAGTACCGAAAGACCACCAACAACAATGCCCAGGAAGAGCCCTACATGTGAGGGATAGGAATGCTCACAAGACCCAAAATTAGGTCACGGATATGTGCCTTCTTAAATCAACATCTAGCTCGAGTATTATTTGATTCTGGATCCCAATAAACGCTCATATACTATCTCTTGCCTTTCTGCTGAATATTCCACCATTACAATAGATACTTTTTACAATATCGAAATGGCTAAACAGAATCATAGTAAGCACAATACGTTATTCAGGGTGCACTCTGCCCATTGTTAAACCAACTTTCGGAATTGATTTTATGCCAATCACAACGGTAGTTTTGGACTCGTCATTGGTATGGATTGGCTATCCAAGTATCATGCTAGAATTATTTATTATGAGAAAGTAATCCACATCCCAATCAACGGTGAAACTTTGATCATCCGAGGTGATCAAAGTAAAACCCGACTAAGTCTCAGATCACCTATATAAAAGGAAATGTATTATATCCCTAGGTTGTAAGTTTTTGTAATCTAAGTAATGGAAAAGAAGTCAGACGAGAAAAGACTAGAAGATATCCCAATAGTCAGAGAATTCCTAGAAGTTTTTCTGATGATGATTATACCTGGCCTTCCTCCGTTCGACCAAGTAGGAATTTCTAAATTGACTTAATTCCAGGAACAACACTGTAGCTCCCGAGCACCCTATCGATTAGCTTCTTCAGAAATGCAGAGGAATATCTACCAATTCAAGGTTAGCAGACCCGATGCCCCCAAAGTTTTTTTTTTTTTTTTTTTTATTGACCAAGTTTACTTCACCATAGGTAGCTCTAGTTTATTTGTTAAAAAGAAAGACGAATCTTTCAGAATGTGTATCGATTACCGGGAGTTGAATAAACTTACCGTAAAGAATCGTTACCCATTACCTAGGATTGATGACTTATTTGACCAACTTTAAGGTTCGAGTGTCTACTCGAAGATTGACTTAAGATCAGGCTATCATCAACTGAGAGTCAGGGATAAAGATATTCCCAAGACTGCTTTCAGAACAAGATACGGACACTATGAATTTCAAGTGATGCCATTTGGTTTAACTAACGCGCCTGCTGTATTCATGGATCTCATGAACCGTGTGTGTAAACCATACTTGGATAAATTTGTGATAGTGTTCATCGATGATATTCTCATCTACTCTCGTAACAAAGAAGAGCACGCAAATCATCTGAGAATAATCCTAGAATTACTCAAGAAAGAGAAGTTGTATGCCAAGTTCTCCAAGTGTGATTTCTAGATTCGTATCGTGCAATTTCTTGGACACTTAATTGATAGTCAAGGACTTCATGTTGACCCCGCCAAGATTGAAGCAGTTAAGAATTGGACATCTCCTACTACACCCATAGAAATACGTCAATTCTTAGGACTCGCCGGTTATTATCGGAGATTTATCAAAGATTTCTCAAAGATTGCAAAGTCTTTGACTGAATTAACCCAGAAAAACAAGAAGTATATCTGGGGAAAAGACCAAGAGACAGCTTTTCAACTACTAAAAAAGAAGTTATGTGAAGCTCCAATCTTAGCATTACCAGAAGGAAATAACGATTTTGTTGTTTACTGTGATGCATCTCTTCAAGGTCTAGGAGCGGTGTTAATGCAAAGAGAGATGGTTATTGCATATTGCATACCCGATACAACTTAAGCTATTGAAGAAAAATATACCATCATGATTCGATATTAGGGAGCAGTAGTGTTCGTCTTAAAATTTGGAAGAACTAGAATGGGACCATGGACGAGATGTAGATCAAGGGGAAGACAGAGTGAAGAGGTAGGGTGGGGGTGTGGGTGGTGGGGTGTGTAGCAGAGACAAGGAATGAGAAAGACAAGAAGAAGAACAGAGAAGGACAGACCAAAGAATGCACGTGACAGACACATAGCCATAGAAGACATGATATAGACATAGGAAGACAGACACCGTAAGGAAGACAACGACAGGACACTTGACATAGAGGACGACAGAAGGACAGACATGAAGAAGAATGACGACAGACAGAATTAGTGAGAGACGTATAGACTGCAATTAGACAGAGAGAAAAAACGGGACAAAGGGAAAGACAGACAAAGACAGGACCTGAAAGAACAATAGACAGGAAATGACAGAGGAAGACAGACAAAAACAAAGAGAACACTGATCTGTATGGCACTTACAATGTTACTGTGTTCACTTATCCTAAAAGTCTTCAGCATATCCTTGATCAAAATAAGGTTGAACATGGACAACGCGTTGGCTTTAGCTAGAAGGATAGTATTGCTTGCAGTTACGATTGTGAAAATTCGCTACCATCAGTAAGGCAAAATGTTTTAGCAAATGGCCTTATGCCAGTAAGGAACGAATTAATCAAAACCCACTCTCGAGTTTAGATATTGATTAGTTATGACCATTCATCCAAACTTACCCTCATAAATTCTTAAAGCTCAAACTGAAGCACTTAAAGAAGAAAACATCAAGGCTGAAAACTTACAAGGAATGGACAAATCATTTGAAATACGTCCTGATGGAACCCGATGTATCAAGAATCGAAGTTGGTTACCACTCTTTGGTAATCTGAGAGACTTGATCATGCATGAGTCCCATAAATCGAAGTATTCCATTCACCCAGGTTCTGACAAGATGTATCAAGATCTAAAGAAACTCTATTGGTGGCCTAACATGAAGGCAATCATCGCTGAATATGTTGGCAAATGTTTGACATGTTCTAGAGTTAAAGCAGAATGTCAGAAGCCATCCGGCTTACTGGTACAACCAGAGATTCCTATGTGGAAGTGGGAGAAAATAACAATGGATTTCATCACAAAACTACCCAAAACCTCAAACAGACATGACACAATCTAGGTCATTGTTGATCGCCTTACCAAATCCGCACATTTCATCCCTACCTGAGAAACAGATAGTATGGAAACCCTTACAAGGTTATACATAAAAGAAATAATCTCTCGGCATAGTGTGCCAATATCTATCATCTCGGATCATGATAGTCATTTTACGTCCAGATTCTGGCAATCATTACAAAGTGCTTTGGATACTCAATTAGACATGATGTAGACATAATCATCTGAAACTGCTAGCAAACAGTGAAAGGACCATCCAAACATTTGAAGACATGTTCGAGCAGGTGTTATAGATTTTGGAAACAAGGATGGTAAAACACTCAGCAATTAGCTGATTTTTTCTTACAATAATAAGTTACCATGCCTAGTATTAAGGCAAGCACATTTGAGGCACTTTAGGTTGAAAGTACAGGATACGTGTTTATTGGTATCGAAGAGTTAGAGATGTTCAACTTACGGGACCAGAAATAATCCATGAAACCACTAAAAAGATAGTGCAAATTTGACAACGCTTGCAAGCTGCAAGAGACCGACAGTAAGTTATGCCAATATAAGATGAAAGCCTTTAGAATTTCAAGTTGGAGATCGTGTTATGCTAAAAGTATCACCTCGAAAAGGTATCATTCATTTGGATATCGAAGGGCAGGAGGAAAGGCTTAACCCTCGGTATATTGGGACCTTTCAAAATCCTTGAATCTGGATGGCCCCCTACGTGGCTTTATAAATTGGCTTCCTGAAGAGTTTAGTAATATCCACAGTACTTTCCACGTTTCTAATCTAAAGAAATGCTTATCTGATGAATCTCTTGTCATTCCAATGAAAGAGCTTCGACTCGATGACAATCACAACTTTGTAGAAGAACCAGTGGAGATCATGGCGAATCAAAAAAGTCCAAGCAAACTAAAACAAAGTCGCCTATTCCTTAGTCAAAGTAGATGGGAATCTAAAAGAGGTCATTATTTACATGGGAAAGTGAAGAATCAAATTCGTGCCAATTATTTCCACATTGTTTTCAAACATTACTCTTGGCATCCAATCTAAATCTCGAGAGAGATTCTCTTTTGAAGGGAGGGAGACTTATAACAAACCGTATTTTCATCAATGTAATTATCCATCTATTAAATTAGATGCACATAATATCTATCTATTTAAATTAGATGCACTTTATATACACACCTTTTTACAGGCGAAACTTTTTGCTTATCCACCCCCCCCCCCCCCCTGCCCCCCCCCCCCCCCCCCCCCCCCCCCCCCCCCCCCCCCCCCCCCCCCCCCCCCCCCCCCCCCCCCCCCTCCTCCCCCCCCCACATCTCAGTAACTTGCATCTCTAAGTAACGAGCTCACGCAACCTCTATCAATGCCATCTCTATCATGTTTACATCATGGTAACATCCTAGATTATGTCAAGGCTATATCTTAATATTTTTTACTCAAGTAATTATCCATTTAACGTACTTTTCATTGTTATATCAAAACATGCATTAAACGTTAGAACGTTTTACATCAAAACCTTATTTATATGTAAAGTATACATATAAAAGAATGTGCAAGCCTCTCTAAATATGTGTACAAGTATCAATACACAACATTTGAATATCTTTCCTCCTAATCAAGTTACAACTTTTTAATAGCACAATGTGTACAAGCTAATCATGCCTATAAAAACCTAATTAGGTCATTTATGCTCCTAAATCTTGTTTTAACTTTACACACCACTTTAGCACATAGGTACAAGCACTTAATGCTATGATTCAAAACTCCTAAATTTCAACCCTAATTCCATCACGAAAACTCGTAATCTAAAACCTAAACCCTATAACGAAAACTAAAAACCCTAATTTTACTTTAAACCTAAAATAAAACCCTAAACCGTAAACTAACCCTAAAACCTTATTCTATAAACCTTAAACATTAATCTTAACCCTAAGCTAACACTCACTTAATCTAAACCCCTAATCTATCCCTAATCCTAACCCTAATTACGTATTAAAACCAAAAAATCCTAACCCAAAACCCATATAACCAAACCCGACAACCCTCGTTCTCTCTTTTTGGACCTATGTTTACGTATTAAACACACCTCAAGCACCTCATAGGACATCTACCATTCACTATCACCAAGCAGCTTATTATCATGCACCTTATTCTCCTCCGTTGGCACAACCAAGTTTGTTAAAAGTACTCCTTATCACCCTTTATATGCCTCAGCTTCACCATCTCCCCACAACTCTCCATAGTATATTTTTTAGCTCACCTACTCATCCATCTAGCCTCCCTTAGTCACCACATCTAGCTAGGACACTAAGCAAATAAGAAAACTTAGGCACACAGGCTTTCCAACTACTATATAAGCCAAAACATACACACTCTTCAATCACACCTCAAAACTCATCAAATACAACAATGGTGTCTTAAATCAGACCAACAAGGATCAAGTGAAGTCCCTAATATCAGAATATAAGCCAAGAATCAAGAGAAAAGAACCCTTGAAGTCGTTAAGAGCGGTACGAAACCCGAAAAACCCCATTTCGGACCCAATTTAGCTCAAGAAGAAACTCAAAATCTTATTCAATTAAGCTTATAATTCTTTATTAGATTGTTCATATACTCTTAAGATCATATGTGAACTCTGCTAAAACCTTGAAATCCTCAAAACCCATGTGATTTTTTTTTTAATAACCTAAAACTGTACCCGTTTTGATTTTCATAGCTAACGAATATTTTTCTAAATTTTGTTTACGTCTAGAAACATCTTATTTTAGCTTATTCTAATTAGCTATAACCTGCAAATATCATTTGGAACTAAATAAGCTTGCAGGATTTTTTGGACTTGATTTGCAAATGTTTTCATGCAGGGTAAATCGTAACTTTCTAAAATTAATAAATAAAGGGGCTGAAAAATTGTCATTATTATAAAGTGATAAACATTAAGGACCTATCTTGCCAAGTTTAACGTCAAGGTTTAAAATTTTATATACTTTATATATAAAGGACTAAACTTGTAAAAGTTTATAAACCAAAGGTATATATTGCCATTTTTGCAAACTTAAATTTTAAATTATAAATATTTCTATATAAATTATAAAAATATATATTAATATTATAAAACTCGATTTTATTTTATAAACTGACCATTAATCGTTATTAATCATCAAATCGATGGCATATAAAACAACTCTAAGTGTATATATTTAACGTAATTTATCATCGACTAACTTTTGAAGAAACTTAAAATCTTATTGTATCACGTTACTAGGGATCTTCATGTAAGGAGTTTCATTTGGGTATACATTTTGACGAGTTGCTTGGATTTACGATTTAAAAGTCGTCTTGCTCACTCAAAACGTTTACTACATGACCTGTGAATTATGATGGCTCCGAACAGTGATAAAACATTGCATAAAATTAATGAATCAAATTGTATGTGAAACTCTATAAGTTTTTGAAACATAAACCATCACACTAAGACTTGACATATTACCCCAGGTTGCGTGACGAAGCCGTTACTTTCATTTCATATACTTTTGCCATCAATCAGATTTCCCTATTAAGGTGAGTTCATAGCCTCGCATTTTAAATATTCTAATGTTTTCATAATCCGCCGAGGGGGATTCATAGCTATAAACCGTGAAACGAGTATTTTTCCAATGTATGCTATCTGATATATTGAATTGCCTAAGGTCCTTACTTTTGCCATTTAAAACCCCCATATCATGAAATCGGTAATTACTTTTTGAAAGTAAGCTCGAATTGCTATGAATAGATCTATTTGAGGCCTAAGCTTCCCGTTGGTGTACCTATACTTTCTTGGTAACCAAACACACTTCATTTGAAACACTATGCGGGTGTTTGGCAAAGGCACCCGTTGGGGCAATTAATTGTGATTATTAATTATCTCAAGGTCTCAGTGCATGAGCTTCGGGAAATACTATTGTTTTCTATAATAATTATACTCATTGCAATTATTACACTTATGGGTGTATAACAACGTTATCCCACTAATAGAACTTTGTATTTCAAACTGTTTATCATATAACCTATGAATATCACTTAACCATTGTGTTGACCTTTTTAACATGTTTATCTTGGATATTTGAGCAACTTATGGCACAGAGTTTGAAGATGGCTAAATGTTATCATTTAAACTTTATGTTTTCATGTAGATTTTGGGACTCTGTTTGTAAAAACTCTTATGAAATAATGAATGATAACTTATCTTTTAAAAACGTCTCTTTTGAGTCGTTTTCTATGATTATGACTGTTGTACTATTTGAATTAATACCCCATGTTAGCTTCCGCTGCTATATGGAAAAATTGGGGTGTTATTATCATTAGCATTGAAGATACGAATGGTTTTATTCTAGCAACAGGTGAAATGATTCTCGAGTCTTTTCCCTCCTTTTGTTGGTAACTTTAGAACTAATCGAGCCTTGTTTTGAGTACACTGCACATCGTCTTTTTTGACTTTGAAGATCCACTTCATTTTGTCAAAATTATGAGATTGGACCTGTACTAATTCCTATACGTGCAGGTCTTTCGAATTCATGAATTTCTTTTGCATTGCGTCAATCCCGGAAAGGTTCAAGATTGCTTCTTATAATTATTTGGTTTAACTTAAGTGAGAAAAGGATTTGTGAATACACCCATAGCATCAGGTTCTGAGTTGCCTTTCTGGTTCGAGAGAGCCAGATGGATCTGATCACATTTGTATTGGATGATTTTAGTCCATTTACCTAGAAGTTTAAAATGGAGTATGGGGATTGGCCGCACATTAGATGACGATCCTTGCGGGGGGGGGGGAAGGGAATCGAGTCTTCATGAAGAGTTTCATTGAAGTGTGGATCATCTTGAAGTGTGGGTGTTTTTGGAGTGATTCTTCAACTACCTTGAGAAATTATTAGAGATTGTTCTTGTTCTTGTGTTTGATTGGATACTTGTGATGGTGCTCTTGGTCAATTGCCGTAGACACAGGTGGTCGGCTTATATCAACAGCTCTTGGTGCAGTAGCTACTGGAACTGGAGAAACAGTTGTTGTTGAAGGATTGAAGTATTCATCAAACATGGGTTGAAACAAACGATCCCAATCATCTCTGTTTGGTGGATTACAATGTTGTTAAGGAATAGGGTTTCGAACGAGTCCTAAACTTGATGTTGCAGGAGTCATTAATTGAAGCTCGGAACCTGAACCGAATTGTTCAAAAGCCATTGTTGTCATCTCATCGAACGTTCCATGAATGGTTTCCATGATTTTCTGAGTTCTTCTGTTATAGATTCTAAAAGCTTTCTTTGCGGGCGCGTAACTAATAAAAATACCAATATCGGCCTTTGCATTTAGTTTACCCAAATCCTCACTATCAATGGCCGGATAACAGAGTGAACCAAAGACATGAAGAAATGATAAATCCGGCTTCTTATCATGCATGAACTCATATTGAGTTTTGTTTTATCAGAGACGGACCAAGACCGGTTTTGGGTATAACAAGTTGTATTGATTGCTTCTTGATAACATCAAATAACGTCTATTTTATAGCATCATTTATCCTATGTTATTAACCCATTTTGTATAATTATTGCAAAGAATTGTTACTTAATCATTTATATTTGAGAATTGCGTAATTAGGGAGTACGTGTGTGAAATTAGCCAAAAGGGCACATTCTGGAGCTTAAACGAAGATATTTTGAAGATTACTATTCTGACTACCAATACGCCGTATCCATCAAGGAAGATACGGCGTATCCATGCCTGCACTCACCAAAGACCATGAAGGAACAAGATCTATACGTCGTATCCAAAGAAGATCAATACGCCATATTGAAGATATAGTATGTGAAGATTCTGGAAGATATCAAACGTAGTCCCTACTCTAAGAAACCCCCAATACGCCGTATCCAATCCCTTAGATACGCCGTATCGAACCGACTTCCAGACAATATAAATAGAAAACTCAAAAACGAGTTTTAAGTGTGCTAAATCATTTTCTCGATACCAAAACCATAAAAGTCGATTTTCAAAAGAGAAAAAGAGAAGAAGAGGTTGAGCAACGTTATCAATTCCATAGGAGACATCGTGTAATTCCATATACTTTAGTAATCGTTCAGTTTTTGGTATCATTCGTTAACTTGGTTAGTTTACCTTGGCTAAATAATTGCTCTTGTATTTATTATGACGTTTAAAGGCTAATACCTTTGGGTATTAGCCATTATTATGAAGATTTAAATGTTTGGTTTTATCTCAATTTCTTGATTTATTGTTGAATGCTTATTTATGTTTATCAATTTATACTTGTTTACGTGCTTTTGTATGCGACCTATCATTTAATTGGATCTAGTGATACGGACCAAGTAATCTAGATACCGGGATAGCTCTCCATTTAGTGATTTATACATCTAGAATCATAGGATCATAAAAATTGTCCTTCTAAATCTGTGTCTAGGATACGCGTCGGGCTTAACTAGTTAATTGGATATTGCCAATGGTTTATTGATCGTGTTGTCTAGAAGGTAAACCTAGATAATTCAACAAATAACGTTTGAGCGCACTATTGGAGTAGTTGGACAATAGACTACTAGAGTAAAATTTATCGTTTAAGTAGTAGTAGGTAAAGTCTCTATGAGCTAGGGTTTAACAAGATCACTATTGCTTTAATCCCTAAGATAGATTATAATCAGCAAATAAGGATGCTTTCATGCGGATGCTTAATTGTTGACAAGAATTACTGTGTCTAGGTCTTAGTAAGAAGTCCCGCCTAAGTCTTAAGATTGTATGCCACCCGAGAGAAGGAAATCATTGGCACTTAATAAACAAACGAACCATTCTAATCGGATTAATAATGGTTAAATACAGTTTTCACTATATAAGGTTCGGCCCTCTTTTATATTTGTTAATAGCTTCTGGGTTTCAAAGCGTCTTGAATTGATTGTAGTCACCGACCAAAAACCGTTGGCCAGTCTCTTCAGGCTGCAAACCCCCTTTTTCCCGTTAGAATTAGGATTGACTGAATATGGTTTTGCATAGGATTAGAATAGAATAGAAACTAACATAGAACCAGCTAAATAATAAATTAATATATTTAAGTCGCTTCAAGTGTTGGGGGGGAAAAACCCCACCTACTTACCATGAAAACTTATATCGACCGGGTACACTCGTCCAGTTAGAGTGTTGTTTTGGTTTAGTCGGAAAATATAAAAATTTAAACTTGAAATATTAAGTATATTACCATACAAGACACCATTTCAGTTTTTGGCGCCGTTACCGGGGAGTTGTGAGAATATAATCTTGATTTTATTTGATTTTTTGGTTTTTAGCATTAGTTTAGATCTTAACCCTTAGGGTAGTATAATTTAGAATTAGTGTTATATTCTCTGTATATTCTGTAAATTCTATATATTTGTGTATATTTGCTTGTATATTTGTTAGATTAGTTATTTGTGAATATTTAATTGTTTTTCTCAATACATTGTTCTGGTCGATAACTCGATACGGCGTATCTAACTTTCTGTCTAATACAGCGTATTCATTCAAAAGATTAATACGGCCTATTTACTTCTATTGAATATGGCGTATCGATCATCTGATACAGTATCTTTCCATATACGTTTCCGTTTATAACATGAGTTTTCTTCTACCGAGCTTTATGATTGTTTATCCCTTGTTTTAGGTAGTGCATGACAAGGAGTTCAACAAGCGAACTATTCACACCTTACAAAGATCCTGAATGAGAATTTCGATCATCAAGGAGACACTTTAAGACACTGAGTCGTGACGAATTGAGATCGCCTGATTTCTATTTATTTTCTGACCAAGAATACTCGGAAGAAGAAGGAAAAAAGAAGCAATGGCCGGAGACTATGGAACAATACATGAGCAAAACTTAAGACGACTATGGATTGGGTGTGACTAGGCCTAAGATTGAGGAAAAAGATAGCTTTGAACTAAAAAGGCCCAATTTTCAAAGGAACTGCGTGCAACTCCTTTAGTGGTTCAGTCATGAAGATGCGAACGTACACATCGAGTAAGTTATTGAGATCATGGATTTATTCACATTCCTAATATTTACTATAGACCAGTAAGAGCCTTCCCATGTCCCTTACCGGAGCCGCAAAGTCGAAGGTAAGAAACAAACAACTGGTTCGATTATAACCTTGGGGAAATATCTAAACAACTAAGTTTTAAGCAAATATTGCCCACCTGCTCGTACTGGAAGAAAATGGAGGAAATCAACAACTTTTAACAAGAGCCAGACGAAAAACTCTACCAAGCTTGGGAACAATTTAAAGAGCTCTTGATGAAGTGTCCTCAACACTATTTAACGGAGATGCAGGAGGTAGTCTTGTTCTATAATGGATTGGATGTTCCTACTCGACAAATTCTTGATTGAAGGGGTGCCATACCATTCAAAAGATGTGCTGACAAAAAAATAACCATCCAAGAAATGGCTGAATACTCTCAAAAATGGCACAATGAAACATCAAGGGTCAAAAGTACTGAAACTTCTGCTGGATTAGCAGTAATACAAGCATAACTGAACAATCTTAGAAGAGAAATCAAAAAGGTAAATGAAAAAGTTTATGCTACCCAAGTAGGATGTGAACAATGCAAAGGACCCCATTACACCAAAGATTGCCCACTTAAGGAAGAATGGAAAACCCTAGAAGAAGCTTAATACACGCAATTTGGTGGACCTTTTCAAGGAGGGGGATATAAAGCAACAGCTTCAGGTTACTATCAAAGAAACAACGCAAATCCTTCGTACCAAGAACGAAGGCAATCAATGGAAGACACCTTGAGTAAATTTATGAGAGAATCAGCAAAAAGACACGAGGAGAACTCTATTTTGATCAAAGAGATCCGAGCTATAATGAATGTTGCCATAAGGAACCAAGGAGCATCAATTAAAACCTTAGAAATTCAAATCGGGCAAATGAGCAAGGTACTTAGGAAAAGGATTTGGTTAAGCTTACCAAGCTCAACTGAAACAACCGATAGACCAAGTCAAGTCGATTTTGACCACTATTAAAGCTAATGCAAGTTCGATACGCCGTATTGGATCATCTCAATACGCCGTATCTACTGGACAAAACAATACACTGTTGTACAAATCAAGACAAATGACGATTCCTTTTCCTAGTCGTTTGGAGAATCATTACTGTGAAGAATAAGAGGGGAACTATGGACCAAAATTCACGAAAGCTTATGAAGCTTCACATGTCAACAACACAATACCTCAAAAAGAGAAAGACCCAGGAAGTTTCATTCTACCTTGCTATAATTAATTAATGTTTGCTTGCTAAGTGCCCTTGTTAACTTAGGAGCTGCGTAATGTTATGCCTCTCAACGACCTACTTTAATTAGGATTAGGCGAATTAGCTCCGCTCTTAAGTTGACATGAATTAGCAGATTTAGGACAATGGAAATATCTAATAAGGAATTGCTAAAAACGTGTAGTAGGATTGGTAAAATTTACTTTTCAATAGACTTTATAATTCTTGATATGCCCGAGGATATCAAAGTGCCCTTGATCCTCGGAAGACCATTTTTGTCTACCGCCCATGCTAAGATTGATGTTTACAATAGGAAGATTACTTTAAGGGTCGGGGAAGAAAAGATTATTTTCAAAAGTGTTAAACCTGCTATTAGTTTAATTAAGAGGGTCTACATGCTAGGTTTAAGAGAAAGCATGGAGCTTGATTTAGAAGCTAGTCTAATGGGAGAGACTTTGGTGATTAATAGATCATTAGACCCTTTCTTGGATGATTACATTAAATTGAATGATCTAAATGAACCATTTGATCTTAGGAGAAATCAAGGAGATGATTTGATGCCTACCATTAAGGAAGGTGAGGTAATTGAGGAATTTAGAACTAGGGATGATGAACTTAATACTGGAATTGATGATTACCCTAGTTATTGCGATCATGATAAGAAAATCCACATAGATTGTGCCCACAACTTAAAGTTTTCATGCATGATAGGATTTGAATTTGTTCATGTCAACTTCTTCCCGTTATTGTACATCAATGTGATGTCCAAAAAGTTTCATAACTCTATAATGAAAGATAAGATGGAGTATAAAGGGGTTAATGTTGTAGGAGCTTTAATGAATGTGCCTATTTTTGTTGGAACCTTTTTTGTTGTGACGGATTTTGTAGTTTTGGAAGATATGAGTGCTTATCGTGATGAAGGAATGAGCGATATTATTGTTGGCGAACTGTTCTTAAGAGAAGTTGGAATTAAAGCAAGACGGTTCAAAGGAAAGATTACCATTTACAATGGTAATGATGAAGTAACTTACCAAATGGTGCGATCACATCCGAGGTTTAAACGCCAAACTAATGAGCAATGCAACAAAATCCCACCATTGCTGAAGGTAAGTGAGGATGATGAGATGAATGGAATCTCACATGCGTACCAAAAGCTTAAAGAGTTCTACAAAGGAGTTTTGAATCTAGGACCCGATTATATCCGAGTTCCGTCAATGGAAGAATATCTCACACCTGGGCACATTAGCGTGCATGAGATGGAATGGTGAATGGAATCTGAAGACAAGTCTAACTTAAAGACTTTTGTTGGGATTAAAAGTCTTCTTGATGCTGTTTGGATTACTGCTGCTCATGTTTGTGTTAGTACTGCTCAAAGACTTCAAAGAAAATATGCTAAGTGTTTAAGACTGTTAGTACAAAGTTAAGACT
>BQNB010010553.1:2135-83722 GCA_026074375.1 Tanacetum coccineum | reverse complement strand
CACGCGGCGTCCCTTTTCATGTTACCAGATTATATTTCATGTTTAGCCATTATTATTCAGGGGCGTATGGGTGTACCATGTTTTACATGTTTATTTCCTATTCCTTCATGACGTATTCTCCAGGTTTCCTCATGACACTCATGATCTTTCCGCTGCTTTATACTTATTATCCAGGATTCATACTTATTACTTACATTGTTATTATATCCGTTCACTGAGCGTTATGCTCAGCCGTATTTCTTTCTCTTTCTTATACGGCAGGTATCTAGAGGGAGATTGGGCTTGAGAGAGTGTGTGCTTAGGAAGTGACCATTTAGCTTCCTTTCTTTTTATCGCAGACACTTTGATGTGCTATACTATCTTGGACACATGTTTTAGTCCTTTAGACTTCTTTTACGTTATTCATGTTGATCTCATAATCGGGAGCCGATGTTTGATTCTGGCTTTCCACTTTGTTCTATGTTATCATTTATGACTTTATGCCTTTATTATGCTTTGATATGACACCATGATTATGACGTTTCGGCCTACTCTCCGGAGCGGGTTTGGGTCGTTACAACTTAACCTATAAGCTACTAGATAAAACCCAAAAATAGAATAAGCTTATACTACTAACATCTAAATTAAGCAAGAATTAAGCATCTAGACTTACTAAATAAGTTAGAAAAAGGCTTTTGAAAAGGTTAGTATATACTGATTAAAGTCAATATGTACTGACTCTTGTTATAGGAAAATTGCTACTTTTAGCCTTAAAATTAAGCTAGAATAAGCTGTTTAAAATCCTCAAAAAGCAAAAATAAATTAAGCTTATAGCACAATAAGCTTGTGTTATCAATTTCAAAATCTAAAACTAACTTTAACTAATCTAAATTTGCCATTAAAATTGGACTTTTAAACTTTAAAAAAAATGAAACTTAAAGACTTGACAGATTTTTACTTGAAACATAATGGACAAATGCAAACTCATATTAACTCTTTTCTACTGAATTATGAATCTAAAACAAGTAAGAAACAACTCCTAAAAGCATTAAATCAATATCTAAGCAAATAAGCTAGGATACCAAACTAGAAAAGCTCAAATTCAAGCTATGAGTTCATCCAACCTTAAACATAGAATTTAGACTTTAAAAACTTTTAACAACTGACTTAAGGACTAAATTAAAGCTTGTTAAAATTGACTAAAAGGCTAAAATGGCTTAGGCAGTACTAACACAAGTTAGTACTGCTTGTGCCAAACACCCCTTTAGAAACTTAAAAACCATTTTAAACTTATAACAAACTTAGAAAAGCACTAATTTTTTAAAACAGATTAATAACTACGTAACATAAGTACAAATAAGCAAATAGAACACAAAGATAAGCACTTTAAATAAGCAAACTATGAGCAGTATTAACTATTATGGGCAGTACTAACTTTGAAATGAAAAGATCTCAAATCAAACTTATACTAAACTATTAACTAAACATATTACGCAACATTAAGACAAGATAAGCATAATAAAAACAACAATAAGGAAAAATAAGAAAATTAAGCAATGCAACAGTAAATTAGGCTATAAGGGTAAAAAAAATGAATGTACCTCAGTCCTTAGCTCATTGAGTGAACCTAAAGCTCTAAGGATTCAGCGTGTTGTAAATAAGTTGAATCCAAACCCATAAGCTCATCCATTGCTAGCTTATCATCCAAAAAGCTCAAAACCTTAATACTTAACAAATTTGAAATGAAACATGAACAACTTGTATAAATAAGTATGAAAAGCCTATTTGTACAAGTAAACACCTATTTTAGTTAACAACAGTTTATGAAAACTTAAAAACAGCTTAATGAGTTTTGAGTAAATAAGAAATTGAAACAGGACAATTTAAGATAAACGTGACTTTTTATTAATAAAAAGAAGATTACAAAGCTTGAATACATAAAAGATAAGCATAAATTAAGCTGGAAATAAGCAACATTACACTACTCCTAAAACTAAATTACTCTAGATAAACTTCAAAGAAGAAATCCTATCACTATTTATAGATAAACTAAGGTGCAGGGGTGTGTTTGTTGTGTGAGGAGAAGTTGAGAGTGCTCTCCAAGCCTTCAATATTAGCCATTGATTCTTCTTTGTGTTTCTTTGTTTTGATCACAGCCATTAATCATCTTGTCTAATCAATCTTCATAAGATTGCCAAGGTGTCTTGTCTCCTTGCTAGGGGTAGGGTTTTGGTTGGGTTTTGTGCTTTGTCGTAGTGCAGGGCAAAGGATAGTAATGGGTGGATAGTAGTTTAGGCGGGAAAAGGAGTGTGTTTGTTTTGGGGATAACGAGGTTAGGATAAAAGGTAACAGGGTTAGGGTGTAGGGACTAACGGTGTAATAAAAAGGGACTAGTAGTTTTAGTCCTTAAGAACTAACTGTGTAAACCCAGGGACTAATGGTGTTAAGTGTTTTAGGCTTCTGGATTGGGCCGGTTATAATGGTTTTGGATTTGGGCTTTTTATGAAGGCTTAAAAGCTTAAGGCTTATAATTAATGATTAATGGGCTGACCCAGCCCATTAACTTGGGTGCGAGTTGGTCCAATAGGAAGCTTATGTCCTCGGATTCGATCTTTGACTTTGACTTTGACTTTGATTTTGACTTTTCACGCTCTTTCAATTCTCGTGCTCGGTTTTGGCTTCATTTTTTGTCCTTTAGTGAATATCTGTTACCTGTACAGTATACAAAGCAAAACAAGCATATATTTGGCATTTTATGTCCGTTTTTAGTCATTTAGGCTCGTTTTTATAGGTAAAAGGTATGTGTAATTAAGCACATACCAAACCCAATATGCAAGTTTTCTTCTACCCTCCTGGTTCTAGTGTTATATACCCTAAAAGCTTTACTACTCAAGGAATATCCAACAAATAAACCTTCATAACTTTTGCCATCAAACTTGCCAAGATGATCTAAGGTATTAAGAATAGTAACATGACATCCAAATGGTCTTATATAGCTTAGAGCTGGTTTAAAACCTCTAAAAAGTTCATAAGGTATCTTGTTATAAGGCTTGACTACTAAGACCCTATTCTGTACACACCTTTTATATGTCAAATTTGAAGAAGTGTTTGGGGAATGCTAATTTGCATGTGCCGTTGAATGAAATCAAAATTGACAAGACTTTACGTTTTGTTGAGGAACCTGTAGAAATTATGGATCGTGAAGATAAAGAGTTTTGAAAACGTAGTTGAATACTTTTGTGACAGTTTGTTGGATTCAAAAGGTGGGTCTCGAGTTTACTTGGGACGCGTAAGTATATGAAGTCTAAGTATCCTTATTTATTTGTTGATCGTGCCGTTGAACCAACTAATTAAATCTCGGGACGAGATTTCCTAAAGGAGGGGATAATGTGACACCCGTGATTGAGCATGGTCATTCGTTAGGAGTTGGCTAAGTATTTATGTGTGCTTATTTTAGCTTAATTGGCTTGTTTGTGTGTATAGTGATACAACTTAAGATGGGCGTGTTCATCTCATTTTTGATTAAGGGATTGAAGTTATAAAGTTGATTTTTCCATTTTTATTCATCGTGTAGTGTAATGGAAATTGAGTGGCGTTTTGAGTTGTTGCTTCGTAATATGTGGATGTTAAGGCGGGAATTTCTTGTGGAAAGTATGTCCCATGGGAAGGGAATGAGTTTTGTAAAAAAATAAGAGTTAGTTGTGAACTTTCTAAAAATAGAAAGTGTGATGGTGAAATGAAAATTTTAATTCGAAAGTGTAGTATGGCGTTTTTATGCAAAAAAGGTTTTCCAAATTTGCATAGGTTTTTGTAGAAACTTAAGGTAATGTAAATAATAATGTTATAAATAATAAAAAAAGTAAAAAATATATATATATTTATATAGAGATTGGCCAAGAAGGAAAAAAAAGAAAGGAAAAGCCCAATTGGAGTCCAAGTCAAATACTGCTTTGGTAAAACCTGTATAATATTTATCAAAATAACAAAAAACCCTAAAAACTCTTCCCCCCCCCCTTGTGGTCGTTCGGTCAAGAAAAAGAAGATAAAAAAGGGTTTTGATCTTTTACCCTATATTGTTTAATCATCTCTAAATCATGTAATAATTACTATGATGGAATTAGGGTTTTTATAAATCTGTAAATTAATGATGTCTAATCATGTCATAATGATTATGGTTTAATTAAGTGGGTGTAATCGGTTAGGTTTAATTCACGCTAGAACATGAATTAGGGTTTGGCAGATTTTAGGGCTGTGTTCATTCCACGATATCTAGATGATAAAAATATGAATTGATATAATTCTTAAGCCTAAATTGTAGTTCACAGAGTCTATTTTCTAGAAAATCCAGCCTCGAAAGTTTTTAAGGTCAGGTAGTCATTCAAATGTTGGTTACACCAAAAGTTGTCAGATCAGTAAATACGGGTCAGATTTAGGTCATGTTTGTGAGGGTAAAACCTATACTTAAAAATGGAATTAAGCTTAGACCTTCTACAATAGTTAAGTTTCATATGTTTATGGATAATATTGTAAAAAATAGCCTCTGAAAGCATGTCTAAGTATGGTAGTTAGAGGGATATATTTGGTGTGCAATCAGATCCGAATTAGGACAATTTTAAAGTTTGATTTTATTTGAGGTAGTTTCACATGTAATGAATACTTGGGAATCACAAGGTAGTTAATATACTCATAAATGAACATGGGTGATGTTTTGTATCATTTATGAAGGTTATTAAGTAAGGGTTTTGAGCACGTAAAAAGACACTAAAATTCTATAATTCTGATTTAATTATAAGTAGCTAGTGTAAAGTGTTAATGAAGTGGTTAAATTTGGGCATGGTATCGGGGTGACCCGTGGGGATAAGTAAACACCATAGACATCCATCATATGTGTATTACATGGACTAGAGCTTTTAGATTGGTCGCGTGTAACTGTGTTTATTTATTTGCATAGTTGCACGTTAAAATTTAGAAGTTGTGTTTAAGCATTCAGGTGAGTTTTATAGCCCCTCTTTTCTTATGATTTATTGGGGTGGAAATGATGCAAAGTGTTTGGAAATGTTTTGATTACTGTGATAATGTGTTATCAAAGATGCATGGACTATACGTGACTATTGTATATTGTGTGCTACATGTTTGTGATGTGATATTGATAATTGTGAACTAAGTCAGGGGGATCACCTGCGGGTATCCATGGCATGTTTACTGGATGGTACTATGGCCTAGCGGGCAGGAAGGTTACTTTGAGAGTATCCATGGCCTGGGGATAAGGGGGTAACCACAGGGACATTGGTGCGATATGAGACGTCTTGTAGTCGTTTGCCAGTTAATTGTGTGATTGATTGGATTTGCATGTTAGCCTGTATGATAGTTCATTTATTGTCCTGCAATGTTTTCTTTATTATCACAGTAATTTACAATTGGATTTGATTTTCGTGTCTTAAACCTATGACTCTCACCAACTTTATGTTGACGTTTTTAAGCATCATTTTCAGGTAATCATCTTGAGGGTGTTGAGGTTAAGATGAGTGGCTAGTGAGACCATAGGCTTGCATGCGGAGTCATTCTCCTAGAGATTTTATTTATGTCATTTGAATTGTTTGATACCTGGATGTTGGTTGATTTTGTTTAGACTTTTGGATTATGCGTACCTTGTGGTATGACTTTGCTATCGTAATGCAAGACTCCTTTATCTTGTGTTAGATATTGTCATGGCACATTGTGTCTCATTTTTTATCTATTTCATTGTTTCTTATTGTTGACACCATTTGTGTTAGATGATATCATGATGTTTGATTGTGATTTTTAATGTTTAGCCTCGTGTTCCGCCTAGGCGGGTCGTGCTGTGAATTTGTCATTTGCTTATATTAAATAATTTGGGGATTTTCATTATTCATTACTATTTCGCAATTAGAAACTAAGATTATAGGCAAATGTATAACTATTAGAAACATGTAGAAAGCATAATTGAAGCGATTGGCAAATTCATTTTTCGCCAAAAAACCCCATGTTATGCTTTTTGAAACTTTACTTCTAAGAACCTTTCTAAACTTGGGTGTTATCTAACATTGTTAAGACAACGCTTTAAAACATTTTTCTTCTGCAATAGTTCATGAATGAATATCGAGTATGCTAATTCAATAAGCATTTTCGTTTATTCGTTTAGGAGCAATATCAAACACAAAGGTTGTGACTAAGGTTTGCTTACTACTAGTATTAATACTATTTTTCTTTGTTGGTTTGAGTCAAGCAAAACGCTCACCCATCAAGTCCATTAGACACACATTACTTGTATTTTTTCACTTATCGAGTCATTATCATAATTTCTCATTGAAATCACTATACATCACGTAGGTACCAAAATGCCAAGCGAATACCAACAAGACTACAAGAAAACCCAGGACTATGTCCATAAAATCTACCATGATCCACAACATGGTCGATAAATCTTAGGGATATCTATAGGGACTTTAGAACGTAGATAAGTCTAAAAGGGAAGAACCATTGGACCATCTTTCTAAATGACTATCGTGCTGACTCAGATGGCGACTTGCTTTACGCCCCGAGGTTTGATTTGCTGGGCGATTCTCTAGAGAGCAATTTGTCCTATGGTTTATCTTTGAGTTTTACAAAACCTCTTAAGCTAGCCCGAGATCTAACAACCTATTTTCAATCTGAATTCGTTATTAACAATCAATAATTTCAACTATTCCTTGCTCCATTTGCTGAGTTTACTCTATCTCCCTAATCAAGGATTTTATTAACTTGATGCATGGTGGTCTTGTTGAACTTGTGACAACCCTAGAGAAGCACCCCCCTAAATCAATGAACCTAACATTCACGTTCTTATGCCTTTGATGATATCGAACTAATCCATCGAGAACTACCTTAAAAGTTCGACAAAGAGGGAAACACCATCACAAATTGCCAAAACAACTCGAAACAAAAGAACTCTTTGATCATTAGGCTTGTGAAAGAATTAGGGAAAAGTTATTCGCCATAGGAAATAGAAGACCAACTCAAGGTTATGCTTTTTTAATTGTTGTATTGCCTAGAAAATTGGACAACTTTAAAACCTTGCCTACTTCATTTTAGGCGGCTTATTGTTTCTTTAGGGATAGATGGTATGTGCTTAATTACACATACCATTTTTTATTAAAACCAGACTTAAATGTCTAAAAACGTACTCAAAAATACATTGTATTTGTCATGTTTTCACTTTATCTTGTGCAGGAACGGAGGAATGGAATATCCGACAAAAGGACAAAAACGAAAGCAAACAATCAAAACCAGCACGAGATTGATGAATAAAGCGTGTTGAACAGCCAAAGTCAAAATAGTCTAAAGTCAACCCAAGTCAAACCGTGACAAAGTACTAAAGTCAAAGCAGAGCGGAAACCGGAAATACATACGTAATGGGCCACCTCGTACCATCTAATGGAACGGGGGTTAGCCATTAACGTAATATAAATGACGCCTATTACACTTAAAATGGCCTAATTCTCTTTATTATAAATACTCGGCCCAAATTACAATTTCGCAAGCCCAAAAACTCTTAACAGCCCACTTTTAAACTGTTAAGTTACAAGGTCCATCCCTGCATACGAATACACCCTTGAGGGACCATTGTTGCCCAAACCTATACCCTGTTTTCCCCAACTCATATCAAACCTAATTTTCCCGCCAATACCCTGTTTATCTTCGCCAAAAAAAAACCTGTCACTCTCCTTCACGTGACCCTGCAACAAAACAACAAAACCTTCTCAACCCCACTTCATAAACATACAAATCTACGATGGCAATCTCAAGGTGTTTTATTAGACAAGCCGAATCAAAGGCTAAGATGGAAGACCTTAGGGACCAAGAAAATTGGAGGGCTAGGATTGAAGGCTTTGAAGTCTCTCTCACAACAAACACAACAAGCAAAAGACAAAGAGCTGAGCTTCATTTTGAAGTCTATATAGAGGACTAAAAGTCAACAGAAAGAGATATCTAGTGTAATTTTAGTGTAGTTTTTTTTACTTTACTTTTATTTGTCATTTACAATTTAAGTCTTTTAAGTTTTATGTAATTTCCTTTAAAAAGTCTTGTAATGTTTTAAAAGTTTAATGAAAATCTAAGTTTTTAAGTTGCATTCTGTTTTAATGTTTAGCATTTCATCTTATAAATCTGTTTGTTTAAGCTTACATAACCTGTTTCACTACTTACATAAGCTTTTCTAATAGCTTTTGTGATTTTTCTGTCATTGAAATCAAGAATTTTGGTTCTAGCTTCATGGATGATAAGCTAGCAAAGGATGAGCTTATGGGTATTTAGAATTGCTTATTTATAAGTTGGGTAGGGTTTTAGAGCTTATTAGGTAAATAAAAAAGTCCCTGTTCAGCTGGGATCAAAGGTTCTCTTTCTTATTTTTCTTTTTCTCCTTTTAAGCTTATTTTCTACCCTTACTTATTTTCTGCGTATTTCTGCTTAACCTGTGCTTCTTATTGTCTATTTATGCTTATTGGGTCCTAAGTTAGCTTAACATGCTTAGTCTTAAGTTTAAAAATCTTAGTTTAAGTTGTTTATTGAATCTGCTTAGTTGTAGTCAAAATTTAGCTTTTTAGTCTAGCTTGATTTTAAGTGCTTATTTTTCTTGTGGTTATGCTTATTTGTACTTAATATAATTGAGTCTTGATCTGTTTTCAAAAATTGAAGTTTAACTTGGACTGTTTTAGCGTAAAAATACATTTTCTAGCTTTTAAAGGGGTGTTTGGGTCAAGGTTATAAAACGGGTCAAATAGTTATAAAATTCTGTTCTTGGTTCTCCAAACTGGTTTTCAATAGTTCAATTAAGTCAAGAATTAGTTTTTATAAACTTTAAAGTAGATCTGTTAAGATTTTAAGTATGTTTATATCAAGACCTTAGTCTGCCATTTCAAAAAGAGTTTTTTTTAACTGTTGCATTTAAGATTCATAAAATGGATGCTTAAGTTAAGTTTTTTTGTGAACTAATATTGAACCCATTAGCATCCAATGAGTATTTGTCTTAAGGTCAAAATCTTTGGTTTAGTCTGTTAGAAGGTTTTCAGTTAAGTAATGTTAGTTAGGGGTTTGTTCTTAAAGACCTAATATTGCAGATCATTTATAATCATTTTGTCTAGTTTAACTTTGATTAATTATGATCAATTCTAGCTCAATGTAGTATAATTTCAACCTGTTTTAATTTTCTAGTAATTCAAAGTCATTTTAGAGCATATAAAACTTAGGCTACAATTTTAAAAGTCCAAAAAGAAATAGTATAGTAAACTGCCATTTCCAGCTTTCATTTCTAGCTAATGTCTTAGCCATTTTGTTGATTTCCAGCTTACTTGTCTTCTTTTGAGTCTCAATTTTAATATGCTTTTAGTTTTTAGCTTATTCTCAATGTTTATCTGTTCTTAATAGTAGCTTAAAGTTTAGTGCATAGTCTTTTAAAAGACTTTTATTGTCAACTGTCTTAATGCTTTTTAGCAAAGTTCAGCTTATTTCATTTTGCTTATCTGTGGTCATTAGAGCTTATTAGGTGTATGATTAGGTAAGTTTCACCTTGCTTGCTTTTCTTTTTTGCTTATTAAGTCCCTTAATGTCTAAACCAGTATAGCTTGTTATGCCATCCTTAGTCTTAAAAAAAAGCATACCGTCAGCCCTTTTTCAGCAGTTTTCCAGCTTTAAAATAAGTTTTTATAAAAAGTTCCCTTTTCTAAATATGTTTATTTTTGTCTGTGCTTTAAGTTTCTAAAAGAAAATTTGAAAAAAAATGTTTGATAAAAAAAGAGAGGCACAGGGGTCGAACCTGTGACCTCTCCCTTGTATACCAAAGCCTCACACACACACTCTGCTACCATCTCGCCCTTGGGACTTTTTCATTATAGGTTTACATTACTTAATTTATATAGTTATTTTCCAATTTAAGCCTATTTGCTTATTAGCTTATTTTTCTGCTTATCCTTTCAGCATTTTTCCTGTTTTATATTTTTCTTAGATTCTTCATACTTCAAAGTACTTTTTGTAATTTTTCAGCATTTTTATAAATTAGTTTAGTATTTTTAATGAATTTTTTAGATTAAATCTGTTTTTAATTCATAAAAAATTATTTAAAAGTCAAAAAAATATAATTCTTTTTCTTAAAATTTTCTTTTATCATTTAGGACTTAGGAAAATTAAATTTGCTTTCGTAGGGTTAAAATTTTAGATTTTGAATTTTTAAAGAACGGGATTGAATCCCGTTCACGTTTTTCGTGTTTTTAAGCTTAAAGTGCTTTCGTTTTTGGTTTAGTTTACTTAGTTCTTGCATTTTAGTCATTTAGGATTTATAAAAAGTAAAAAAATTATTTTAGGATTAAATTTGATAAATTAGTTTTTTTTAGTCGCGTTTTTACGTCCCGTTTACGTTTTTAATTTCGTAATTGCTTTCGTTTTTAGTGTATCTTGCCTTTTACTGCTTTTCCCCGTAGAATTAGAAAACCCAATCAAAGCCTTGTTATATTCAAACATCAAATATCAAATCGACTTTCGACTTTCCATTGCACGCCTCGTTGGGAGAACGACCCGGGAGATTTGTGATTTTACTTTGGTCAAAAGTAATTTCGTTGAAATCTCTTGGAATACGTATACTATATATTTGATATAATTACCCTTGAAAAGGCGGATTATCACGTCTCTTTACGAGTCGTTTTCTATGATTATGTCTGTTGATCCATGAAGTAATACCCCAGATTAGCTTCCGCTGCTATATGTCAAAAATGGGGGTGTTACAGATTGGTATCAGAGCTCATGGTTATAAAGAATAAGGGTAAAACCTAAACTATAACTACTTTTTCCATCCAAGAAAGTCCTCCGTGCCACTACAGTTTCCAGAATAGTATGTGTAAGAAATTTCCATGGCAGATAATACACTACTATTATATTATATATAATAACTTATATTATTTCTACTGGGTTGTTATACAGTCATGTCTTCCCCCACCCATCCTACCCCATCTGGTGTTGATGAGGAATACGCTTTTTCCTCTGCAAATATTCTTGACTATACTTCAACTTTACCGAACTATTTCCCAGCCACACTAGGAAACATCTCCTCTGATTTTTCAGAAAATTCTAAGAATGATGAAATCCCACCTGTATTCTCACCTTTCTACAATAATCCATATCTGAAGGACATGCAAGCATTTTATGCTAAGGAATCACCTATTCCACCACCAGATCCTATTACTCCACCAGCTATTTTGACTCCATCTCCGGTATTACCACCATCACTACTGTTTGATCCCTGATATTTCTTTGTTCCTGAAGAATTATTGCCACCTAAGAAGCAAATCCATCCCCCATCTTCTTCCTCAACTACGTTATCTAATTCATCTCGGAAGCAAGCCTGTATCCTAGTACCGCCATCTTTCTCAACTTATACTCCTACCCCACCTCAGATATATGAATTAGGAAAAAGTTCTATCAAGATGCGTGTAAAACACCATGAGAAACAGATTGAAAGTATTTTGAATTACTTAGAAGAACTCTCTTTTCACTATATTGAGAAAATAGAAGAAAGACTTGTTAATGGTTGGATAATCATACCATGAGATTTTGATGAAGTAAAAACCAAACTTAAGGAAGCCCGCACACAGATATTTGAACTACAAAAGAAGCATATAGGACAGAGAAACAAGATTGCTTTTGTTCACTTTAGGATTTCTGATTTAGAAATGACCCTTGAGGATATCCAAGATCGTCATCAACTATATATGAAGAATCTTATGGGACACACTTCGTGAACTCCAAGACTACTAGATCGAAACCTTATCCTTACCACTTTTGTTTAAGATCTAAAGACACGTAGCATAAGTATCAACACCTGTCAGATTTTGGGATATGTAAGATATGTAAGATAATTTATCCATAAATAAAGTTGTAATTTCATTATACCTTACCATTTCAACATCACATATGTCATTTCTCGTTATCTCCGTCTTCATAATTAAGAACAACATCACCAATTAGGTCAAACACGTCACCAACCAACTATCCCTTTAACGAATCCTTAAATTTTATGGACTAGTTTCCCTGGAAACCAAATAAATCAGAGTGGCGCAGCAGAAGCATAGTAGGCCCATAACCCTCAGGTCCCAGGAATCAACGGTCCTTAAAAACTTCTTCAAGATGATGGTATTCCCAACTTCTTATTGACTTCATTTTGATAATATCGAAACTTGACATAGTTATCAATCTCATTGGTTCTTTTATATTCAACTCTGAGTTGGAATACTCGCCTCATACTTTTGAAAACACGTACATCCACGTGTAACTCACCGCATTCTCGACTAATTGGAAAATGACAGCAAAAATACTCATCTTATAACATCTTGTTTTAAGACATCAACGCAATTGACGTCTCATTACTATCCTCATTATTCCTTATGATTCTAGAACAATACATGATATTGTTTTAATATCATATCATGTGTCGATATTTAGGTAGGATGATTTATAATCATCTTATTAAAATGAATCAGGACGCTTCTTCATTTGAATAAGGAAATTATAAACCACCAAACCATAAGTTTATAAATTCTCAATTACAAGGATTGGGACGCCTCTGTTTGTAAGTGACAACTTATAAATGAGTGGGCTTAAATATATGGCATACGTACGAACAATATTCTTTCAAATTGGTGATCCGTTTGTACGAATAAATTCCATTTCTTCAGCATTATCATTGCCTCTAGATTTCTTCCAGATTATGAGATAGTCATTCTTTATCTATTGCAACTAACACTCTATCATTCAACTAAATCTCAGGACGAGATTTCTGTAAGGGTGGGAGGATGTAACAACCCTAAATTTTCACCAATGGAATATTACAACTCGTAATTTTCATCAATGTAATATCCATCTATTAAATTAGATGCACTATCCATCTATTAAATTAGATGCAATGTAATATCCATCTATTATATATACCACCTTTTTACATGGAAATTTTTGCTTTATCTCATTATGCAACATAACTTGCATCTCTAAAGTAAACGAGCTCACGCAACCTCCACCAATGCCATCTATATCTATGTTTATATCATGTAAACATCCTAATATGTCAAGTCTATATCTTAATATCATTTTTACCAAGTACATTATCCATTTAACGTACCATTTACAACGTTATTCCAAAACAAGCATTATACGTTAACGTTTATTCCAAAAACCCTAATTACATGTCAAAACAAGTGTACAAATGTTCAAAGCATGTGTACAAGTTACAATGCCAAACTTTTGAATATCTTTTCCCTCCTAAACCCTAGTACAACCTTCTAAAGCTCAATGTACAAGTCAATTGTGCATGAAATACAAACTAGGTCATTTTACCTCCTAAATCATGTTTATATCTTACCACCACTTTAACACAAGGTACAAACACCCAATGCACAACTCCTAAACCCTAAACCTAATCCCTAAATCATTCTAAACCCTAATCCTAAAACCCTAATTCATCTAACCCTAAACCAAAATCATAAAACCATAGCAAACCCATTACACCTTAAACTAGTTCATAGTTTTCAGAATCTGATCCGTTAATAAAACAAAAGATCTGGGCAAAATCAGTAGGTTCTGGGTATTAATTAAAAACACTAGGTTGTAGCCCTATGTCTTGTGATCATTTTGCCAATTGAATTACCCCGATTCGACGTCGGTTGAATTAGTTATAGCCGAAATGGCAAAGGTACGCAAATTCTGCATACCTGTAGTAAATGGCTGTTATCTCTAGATTTTTGTATAGTAACCTCTTAATATGTAAAACTAAAAGTTGTATAGGACTCAAATATCTAACCATGCTCACTGGTTTGAGGTTGATCGGAATTACAGTTTATAAATGGCAACCAAATTATCAGGACTGATATTGGTTGTCCAAAAACAGCCATGTATAAACTAAATAAACACCTCAAGCTCCTCCATGACTCACCACCACCTTCATCACCATGACCTAACCACCACATCACCATCACTCTAGCACCATACAAGCACCTCCATCACTACCTTGTTACCCAACTTGGCCATAAAGTCTCCAAAACCCCTAGTCATCACCCTAACTTCTCCATCTCCTTCCACCTTGCTATGCTATCACTCTAGCTCACAATAGTCACTCCTTAGACTTCCTTAGTCACCCTAGTAGTTGCCATGATTTACTAATCTATAACTAAGCCACCACATCAAGCTAGAACTTGAGCACCAAGTTAGTTCTTGCCTATAAATAGTCGAACCAAAACACACACGTTCATTCATTCCAAAAACACTTCTCCACCTCAAAACTTTGCTCTAGCCTTACACTAGCAGAAGTATAGAAGTCCCAAGGTGTGTTTAGAAACCAAGGATTCCAAGGAAGAAGCCATAGAACTCGTCTCCAAGCTACACGAACCAAAAACCTCCATTTCGACCCATTTCAAGTTGTAAGCTTTTTCTACTCATCCTATAAGCTTTGCTACTGTTTAAGGTTGTTCATAAACTCTATTAGATCATGAAGGAACTCTTTGTTAAGAGCCTTGAACATCAAACCCATTCGAATTGTTTTAAAACTCTAAAAACGACCTGTTTTGATTTTCTAGCTAACGAATCCTTTTTCTACATCTTTTGTCTACGTTTTCTAGTACATTGATTTTTCTTTTGCTTATTCTAATATGCTAGAACCGGCAAATATCATTTGGAACCCCTATAAAATCATGCTTGCTTGGCTTTTTGATTGTTGACTTTTTGGACTTGTTTTGCAAATATATTCCATGCTAGGGGTATATATCGTAACTTTCTAAAATTTATAACTAAAGGGGCTGAAAATGTCATTATCATAAAGTTATAACTATAAGGACCTATCTTGCCAAATTTCAAAGTTAAAGGATTAAATTATATATACTTTATATGTAAAGGACTAAACTTGTAAAAGTTTATAAACCAAGGGTATATATTGCCATTTTTGCAAACTTAAAAATATAAAATATAATATTTTTATATAAATTATAAAAATATGTATTATTATTATAAGACTCGATTCTACTAAAACCCGATACATTTATCGTTATTAATCAACGATCGACACATTATAAAACAATTACGTTATATAAATAACGTAATTTATCATCGACTAGCTTTTGAAGAAACCCAAAATGATAAAATCTTATCATTTAATCTATAACGTATCACGTTACTAGGGAGTTTCATATGAGGGGTTCCATTTGGGTATTTGTTTTGACGAGTTTGCTGGGTTTACGATTTAAAGTGCCCTGACTCCTTAAACGATACTACATGGCCTCTGGATTATGATAGCCCGAACAGTGATACAATATTTCCATAAACTAATAAATCTTAGTAATACGTTAAACTTTATGAAGTTTTGAAACATAAACCATCACACTAAGACTTGACATATTACCCCAGGTTGCGTGGCGAGGCCGTTACTTTTAGTTGATATACTTTTGCCACCAATCAGATTTTCCCTGTTAAGGTGAGTTCATAGCCTCGCTTTTTAATAATTTGAATGTTTCATAAACCCGCGAGGAGGATACATGCTCAATTATTTTTTAATATACACAAGTACTTAAAACTGATATTATGAGTTCATAGCCTCGCATTTTAATCTTTTAAATGTTTTATAAACCCGCGAGGGGGATACATGCTACAAACCATAAATACAAGTATTTTTCCAACTGTATGCTATCCTGATATATTGCCTAAGTTTTCCTTTACTGCCAATATATCTTAATCATGAACCATTAGTCACTTACGAGTGAACGCGAATATTATGGATAGATCTATCAGGGTGTGACGACTCCCGTTGGTGTGCCTAATATTTTGGTACCAATAGCACTATATTTGATTATAATGGGTAACTTTGGCAAGTTACCTTTCCACGCGGACATTTGTTCCTCAACCAATGTCACTACGGTGATTTCCATGTTAATGTTTGGTTGCATAAGCTTAGAGGAAATAATATAATATTGTTTTCCATGATAATTCTATGTGTTGCAATTATTACCACCTATGATAACTTGTATTCAAACTATTTTCCATAATGATTGTACTCATTGCAATTATTACACTTATGGGTGTATAACAACATAACCCACTGTTGAATTTGTACTCAACTATTATAACTGAAAACCTATGAATCTCACTCAACCTTTGTGTTGACCCTTTTAGCATGTTTATCTCAGGTAATTGAGCAACTTATGGCACGGAGTGACATTGGACTTGAGGACGTCTAAACTTGTTATCATTCAAACTTTATGTTTTCTTCTAGATTTTGGGACCTCCTAAAGAGTTTATTAAATGCATTTGAAATATATTAAAAGTGGATCAACCATATAAGGGGCAAGGTAGTATGAAGATTGTTACCCGATGGTATTCTTTCTACACAATCATGTTTCCCTAGACATATCAACAGCGATACAGACAAAAGCTGGTTTTCTAAAGCCTAACATGCATATTCATCACAAAAAGCAACACCACTAAGATCTACATTCTAGGTTTCATACAATCATAAATGAACACAATAAGGAGTTTAGCCAAGCATGTTAAAGATAAAGCAAGAACAATAAATAATCAAACAACAAGACATATTGAATGATTAAGATAATCTTACTTGATTAAAACATGAATTGAAGGAGGTACAATAGGGTTTTAAAGCCCTAAAATCGTCCTAATAAGCTGCCAAACGAACTAGGGTTCGTCTCCCTTTTTTACTCTAAAGTTACACACTTAAAACCTTAATTTCGGGTTTGTATATATAGAAAAATCGCTGCGATGGCGTCGCGTTTTAATCGTGACGCCGTCGTCAAGAAGAATATTCTAGATCTTCGGCTGGGTCGTGCGAGCTGATGCCGTTGTGATTTCTTGTGACACCGTCATGGGATGAATTGTGATGGCGTCACGTGTATCTTGTGACGCCGTCTCCAACCGCTGAGAACATAATCTTAAGAGATGTTGGTATAGGTTCGTAGTCTTGTCCGTTTCTTCTCCAAATGAGCCCAAGTCATGTGTATTTCCTCCAAATGGCTTCCAAATGCTAAATACCAAAAAAGGAACGATTAAGTACCTATTTTGGGCATAAATGCACGATTTAAGGGGTTAAATGACCCCGAAAAAGTGTATAAAATGACACCTCATCGCCTATCATTCTTTGGATTACTCCTAGGCTGTGGTCTTCTGGTCTTAGCAGCGCTTTCTACTCCTGTAGAAGGTAAACCTTTTGTGTTGGAATTGACATCTTTCTTAGTGATGACATGAGGTTGTGAAACAGTGATCGGTTTGTCCTAACGCTTGCTTTTACATGTTAGTTAGGCACAAAATTGTCTACCTTAGAATTCTTAAGAGGATTAGTTCTAAACATTCCTGGGGCAATCACATTAGTGGATTTCACAACTTTTGATTTTTGAGTTTTTGGTATCGTGTGTGAAGTGACTGGTTTTGACAAAGTTTTTGGAAATGGAGTGACAGAATAAAGTTTTGATCCTAAAGATGACTGTTGTTTTCCCATTATTGTTTGCTTTGCAAACTTAGTATTCCCACTCATACCTTTTGTGGTGTCCTTTTGTTCAGAAACCTTATCAAATAACTGGGCTTTTAACGTAGCATTTTCATTGGTGTCATGCAATTTTTCTTGCAAAGAGTCAGTTATTAATTTGTTCTGAGCCCGTGTCACTTTAATAGAGTCAAAAAGGTTCTTGTACGTTGTCTTAAGATGTTCCTTTTCTTTTGCATAATTCAAAACCTAAAACTTTAAGGACACATTCTCATCTTCTAGTTTCTGAGACAAAGGATCAAAGGTATCTCATACACATGGAGTATTCTAACTATTACCCTTGAGATTTCCCAACTGAGCTTGAAACTGTTCGATCTTTTGTTGCATGTCATTATAAGCTTTATCATAAGAAATGTTGTCATATTTACATTCCTCATATTTTTTATACCAATTATTCCAAAGAACAGCGTATTCTTTTTCCTTTTTAATAATGCAAGTTTTAAGTTTTTCTTTCGTACGATCAAGCTCAGTTTGAAGATTTGATGTATCTACAACAGAATGCTTTTGAACAATTGACAAAATATCCTGACTAACAACTGCTCTCAAGATACGTTCAATTTCAAATTCCAAATTCCAAAGCCTTGTGCTTATCAAGAGATGCATCAGCTTTTTTTGTAAGAGATTTAAAGTCTCGAACAAATTTAGCCGCTTCTTTTAAAAATTGTATTTCGAAATTTTGAACTCTAGCATCAACTTGGTTAACGATAGCGAAAATTTCATCTTTTACAATTTTGTAAAGCTCTTGATGAGCAGTAGACGATCAATTGTGTATATCTAATGTCATTTTTTATTTTACAACACGTTGAAGAGTCACAATGGTGCATTTACCTCATTTCGAAATTTCCATGCAACACTTAGAGAAGTATCATCCAAAAACTCTTCATTTGGTATTGAAATTGATTTGGAAACCCATTTAGAAACACTGGCCATTTTGGAAGTATTTGAAAAATACAACTCTTCACGTGACTTGGCCTTTTAAGAAACAAAAAACCTTTGAAAGTTGATTAATCTTTGCATAATTTGTCGGTTTTATTTCTTTGTGCAATTGTTTCATTTTTAAGCGACTCTCTTGAGCAAGTTGCAGCGTCTCCTTCGAATCATACACAGCAGGAGGATCATGTTTTTCTAATAAAACTTTGCCATTATACAAACTCTGTTGTTTTTGCTGAGCTTGCTTGAGATAAAAAAGATTTTGATAACCTAAAGCCATTTTTTGTTCAGTGTGGTAAAACGAGTTTGACTTAGGTGAAATCATATGCATCGTTAGAATCGATTGACCCGTTTTTACCAAAATGTTATCTAATTCTTTATCTTATTCTCAAGTTGAATCTGTTTAACAAGAAGCTCGTCTTTGCGTGTTTTGAAATCAGACTTCAACTTTTTCTTCTTTTGTTGAAGATAAGAAACAGTTGAATTTTCTTTTGAAACTTATTATTTAAATTTTCAATTTCCTCATTCAAAGTCGTTATCATTTTAGCAGAACTTAAGTGAAGTGCATTTATCTATTTAATAAGACATTGCTCTTGATAAACAGACTTTTGATAACACCTTTCAAGTTTATTATATTTTTCTTGATTGATTTCAAAACATTTTTCTTCATCTTTATTTCTAGCAAGCTCAGTGGTCAATTCCACATTAGTTTCTTTCATTTTGCGATTGACCGAGTTGACTTTCTCAACTTTAATTGCCAGATTATTATATAGTGATTCAAAATAAGCACGAATTTCCTCAACAGTTGCAAGATGATGTTCTACTGTTCCTCTATTATGTTCCACACTAGATTCCACATAGATAACATTACTGTTATTTTGTTGAATCATATGTGGCTTAGTAATGGGATCGAGTATCTCAATATACTGCTCCTCTTGAATGAAAATATTGAATATATCATTATTATAACAATTGTCATAATGGTGTACCTCGGCTGATCCATCTGAGTCATAGACGAGAGCTTTGTCAGTCAAAGTACCCGATGTCGATGCTTGCTGCAAATTTGCCTTCAAGATGTAGCTTGCATTAACTTCCTCAAGTTCATCAATATCCCATGCAACAGCCTTTAAATCAAACTCTTCAGCTTAGAATTGAATCCCTGCTTCTTCTTTTTAAGCAATCAGCAACTGAGTCTGAAGATAAGCAGCATCCCTTCTCTTTGGTCTAACTGTGCAGTTCCTAGCAAGATAACCCATTCCTCTGCAGTTGTAACACATTACCTGATTTTCGTTGTTCCCATTACCATTACCTTCAGCCCGTGCTGCTACAACATTACTATTCCCATTCTGATTCACATTCTGATTAGCAATCCTCAAAACAACAAGAAGCCCATTCTGATTTCCAACATTCTGAACACCCAGATTCTGAACTGCATTCTGAACAACCTGATTCCTGACATTTTGTACTGCATTATACCCATTCTGATTCCTAACATTCTGTCCAGCATACTGTCTAAATTGATTCCCACTATTACCTTAAACCATCTACATTTGTCTGTCTTGTCCCATATTCATACCCGACTATGCAATCTGCTTGTTGCGAGGGTTTGATAAAATTATCTAGTTGTTGTTGGTTGGTGTCGGGTAGTTTAGTTTGAATGCCTTAGCCATTAGAACGAGTTCCATGTTCATTGCAGTTGTGGGGTCGAAAATATCTTCGAGATTTATCATTGGTTGTTGCATGTAGTTCTGGTTGAATGATGGTTGTGGGATGTAGTTGTTGTTAGGTAGTGGTTGTTGTATGTAGGTAATCTGTGATGGTTGATCTTGGTGAAACACTGGATAGTTGAAAGGATTATCGGAATTTGCCATCAATGCCAAAGGATCATGTGTTCTTGCAAGACATTTTGTCCTTAGCTCATTTACCTCCACCTGATTGAGTTTTAAGAAATCATACAACTAAGTGTAATCTGGTTCATGTAAATCCTTTGTTTGATGAACAATGGTAACGTGTCATCTCCATTATAGTTGTAGGTTGTTAAGTAACTTAAGATCGGTGGCAATCTTTTCTGGAAAGTGTTTGTTTCTTTTGAAGTCATTCATTAACTTTGAGAAACGATGATAGTAGGACTCAGTCAATTTCCCATCAGTAGAAGTAAACATTTCCCATTCATTAAACAACTTAGCCTTTTTCTCTTGAATCCTAATGTCAGAACCTTTCATCATTTGCCGAACACGTAACCAGATTTCCTGAGCAGTTTTAGAACTATCAACAACAGCATGGATCTTCCATGAGAATAGTCTGAATGGCTTGATCATTAACTTCCATTTGCTTTACTTATTTATCAGTAAGTTCCTCATTAGTCTGCTCATGAAAAGTTTCAGCAACAGGAACTTTACGGTATGGATCACCTGGTTTAAAAATCATTCGTCTCACATATGGACCATTCATAATGAAATTGTAGATTAGCTTTCCGTTTGGTATACTCTTTGCATAACAAAGAAGACGAGAAGACCATGGAACATAATTGTCTTTGTTAAACATAGGAGGACGGTTTTCGGAACCAGCAGCATATATGTCTTGTTGAGTCGACATTGCAAAAATGATGTGAAATGATATACTAGGATCGTTACAGTGAGTAGTGATTGTGAGGTGTTTTTGATGTTGTTTAAGTCCTTAAAAGTACAAAAGAAATATATTTCTTAGGATTTTACAAATCTTGATTAAACCGAGAAAATAAGTTAATGTTTTGCGGGATTTTACAAATCAAAGAAGAAACCATGAAATAAGAATCCTTGTATTAGAAAGAGTGTATAAATCGGCTGATTCAAAACATGTGTATTTCGGCTAACTCAAGTTACATAAATCGGCTAATTCAAAACCTGTATATTTTGGCTAACTCAAGTTACATAAATCGGCTAATTCAAAACCTGTATATTTCAGCTAACTCAAGTTACATAAATCGGCTCCTTCATAAAATCTAGAAAAAAACAACTTTTAAATCACAAAAAAACACACCTTTTAAACGTTTTCCTTGATTCCAATTGCAAAACTAAGTATTACGAAGCAACTACAAACATAAAAACACAAACTTTATGGTTTTTAACACCAAAAAATTTTGTACTTTTTTGTTCGAGTATTTTACCTAAAAACGCACACTTTTGCAAGTTTTTGAACAAACTAAACACACACAAATCACTAAACACTCCTAGGTTCTTGATACCACATGTTAGACTATATCAAATCACATACAAACATACGAAAATAATATGAATTCTAGAGAGAGAAAGAGGGTTTAGGGAGAGAAAGTAAAAGAAAGAAAATGGAAGACTACTATGAGAAGAAATGAGTAACCAACACCCTCCTAACATGCTAGGAGGGTAGTATTTATACTACAAGGGAGTTGGACCCTTGTGGGTTTCGTGTGGGCTTTTTTGGGCCGAACTAATAGGCTTTAGCCCGACACCTATGCCTAATTAGGTTAAACTAATTCCCGTAAACCGATTTTCCTATACAAGGCTTGAGAATAAATAATGACCATCACTTTACTAAAAACGAGGCTAACACCGTTAGTCTTTTCCTCATCTGCTATTCCCACCAATAAGTCGAACTCCTCAAAGTCATCACCATACACTTCAGGCAATGTTTCAATCGCTTATACATCGTCCATTCGATCTTTCCACTATGGCAAGAAAGAGAAGGCGAACATCAATGAATACAAATTTGAGATTAGCATAATTCGAACACCGGTATAATGTAATAGCAGCCTGCTTACTTTTAATAGGGTGTTTGGGGTTGATTATAACAGGGACAGTCTGCTTATTTAAAACGGATAAGCAATCTTTAGTACTTGACGGAAAAAACTGTCTTTTTTTTTAATTTTACACAAAAAATAAGCAGGAAAATTTGGTTTTTTTATAAACGCCACAAAACTCATTGATGCCATACATCTCAAAACTAAGCTGCATTAAACCATGTCTAAAAATATAAGAAACACATACTCTAATGAAACAAAATAGATACAGCTCAACCAACACTTCCTTGAACTATAAAAAAACTATTTTGAATATCATGACTTAATTCCCTTAATACTAATGCTTTCAGCCAGAATTATAATATTGTGGAAACTTGTTTCTATTTCTCACAATCGGGTCAAGAGACGTTGGTTGTCTCAAAAAGGAAGATGCGTCGCTTTCTTCCTTAAAACTAAAAAGAAAAAGTAACCTATCAACAAATTAATCTATACCACTATAATTTAATCTTATGCAAACCAAAGTTCTCCAATTGATCCAAAGCCTCTTTTGCCTTTTCCTTCATATGTATCTCGATACAAACTAACAAATCACAAATCACAGTTTACAAAAAAAACTTATCTTGGATTTTAGTAAAACAAAACACAAACTAAGCAATAATTAGTAAAATCAAACACATATTAAGCAATAATTAAAAAAGGGGGTATAATTACCTGATAAGAATAAAATATTTTTATCACAATCTTAACAGCACAACTACAGATTCTTGGAATGATTCCGGTAAATGGTTGATGCTTCTGGAATGAGTACACCGACTCATATGGCTGGTAACCTTTATGCATCTGGAGAAAATTTAGGCCCGAAGAATAGCCCAAGCAAAAAAACTAGAACCCATGCACTATTTTGTTGTGACTCGTAATGGGGATTAGTATATAGATGAATATTTATATAAGTCTTTATTTTATTTTATTTTTTTCTCTGATGGATCCTTATAATCAAATAACCTAAGTCATGATTTTTCTGGTGAACCAATAAATAAGACCTTATACAGAGGAATGATTGACTGATGTACGTGACTGCACATCCAATTCTCAAAATGTCTTTGTGCAAGATATCAAACCAATCCCAAAGAGTCACACTTAATTGCATTAATGAGAATCTTAAGGTGTCTAAAAGGTACTCCAACACTTGGTCTTTGGTACCTTAAATGTTCAAGCTTTGATCTCAAAGGGTACTCAGACTAAGACTATGCTGGATGCAACATGGACTGAAAAAGCACATTAGGTGCCTGTCCATTGATTGGTGGAAAGTTAGTGTGTTAGAGTGCAAAGAAACAGCAGTCAGTGGTCATGTCAGTGCAACTCCATATCCATCATACATGTTCTTCATTCAAGAATCAATCATATTGATATTAGATATCATTTCATCAGGGACCATATCATCAAAGTGTTGGTTTGCGGTCGTTACGTGTAATTTTTTATACGGCTAAGAAACATGTGAGACTATCGGGGGGCACACACGTATACACAAATGATACGTTTATTAATATTATTAATATATTTTATATTTATTAATTATATTAATATGTTTCACGAATTATTTAAACGAGCGTAATTATACCATTAGTCGCTATTATAATTAACTAATAGGCATTAACTATACAAGTGAGGGACTTGGTAGTACGAAAACCAAACCCGTAGGGTATGTGGTTGTTTGACCGGTAGACTAAGAAAGAACAAGGGAGGAGAGTGTCAATTTTTGAAACTTGAGGAGGTGATGGAGTCAAACTTGAAGAACAAGTTTGGAGACTATTTAAACACTCATTAGGACATCAAAAAATCCTACACGACACACTAAATAAATCCTAGAGCTAAAATTCAGTTTTCCTTTTTTTCTTTTGTTCACCATTCGACAGATACATAAGAATAAAGGGATAGTTCATACGAGGCGTGTTCATGCATGCATAGAATCAATTCCTATTATCCCTTATGTACATTAACAGTGATCGGATCTTAAACTTTTTAGGGTTCGATCATCTTTATTTAAGAAAACCAAATTTTAGTTGTTTGTGGTGTTTATTTATGAAGCAAGCACTATCATCTTAGCATATTTCTTTGACGAGTAGTGTGAGAAACTTTTATAGGTGATTATTTTAATCACTTTTAGAGTTTCAAGATTCAAGATTAAGAACACATCAATTATCTTGGTAATTCAATTGATTCGAGGTTAGTAAATACATGTTTATTTATTTGTTAATTCATACATATCAAAATAGATCCATCCGTTGTGTACTTGTAGTAAATGGTTTATTAGATTTATAAAATCCCAACACAAAGGTGATATTGAATTACACTTCATTCCCACTGCTTATCAGTTAGCTGATATCTTCACAAAACCTTTGGATGAACCAATGTTCACCAGACTAAAATCATAACTGGATATGCTAAACATTGATCAGGTCACTGATTAATTGTATTCATTATGTGTAATTATATCATGTTCCTAAACGCAACTTTCTAAACGATCACATAACTCTGGGGAATATATTACACGAGTAACTAAATGCTCTAAGTATTTAGTCACTTAATGTTCTAGGTTGGTGACTGAATCACATTAAATAAGGAACAAATTCCTTAGTTAACTCTCATCCAACAACATGGGCCCCATCATCCTTACCAATAACCCACTAGGAATTTAATGCTTATACTCATAAAAAATATCCATGGATTTTATATTTCTCACACGTCCTTTCACATTACCTAAACCAATCCCACGCCATGCCTGTAAAAGTGTACGACACAGTAACAACTAAATAGTAGCCTAAAAAACTGCGTAAACAACAAGTGTTATGAGTGGTGGCATTAAATGCAGATATCAAATAATTTCAAAAATTATTTTTATTCACTTTTTGATATCTAAAACTTTTCAAATCCACACTGTAAATGCCCCTTCAAAAGAAAAACACACACCCAATCTTCAAAAAGCAATCAAACTATTGCAAATTCCTATCTCAAAGCAAATCTATGCGTGTTCATCATTTCTTACCAAAACAGTTTTCAAATCAAGGTGTAAAATTTTGTTTAACTTCCTTATTCAACATTTGATCCAAGCTTTCATATCATCAAGGGCATTAAAATCTGTTGTATTATGTTATAACGTACTTGTTAATCTCCCACCTAAACTTGGGTGAAGATCAAAATTTTAAAGAAAAAACTTATAAAAATTTACGTAACAGTTTGCAAAATTTGTGAAAATCTTACCAAAAAAATGAATTCAAGATTTTCATATCATCAAGGCTATTAGCAGACTATTGTGGTGAATAACTATTACGAATTATGCTAACATCCTACGTAAACTTGGGTTTTGAACTTCGTTTATTCACTAAGCTTTTCAACAATTTTACAAACTCTCAATGGAATCTTTAAAAACAATTAAGTATGCTCCTCAGGTCAAGAACATGATTCTTGAGGCTGTTGAGTTCCCCAACAACAATTATGTTGGATACTTTTCCTACCCATCCAATGTCCCTGCATACAAAGAGTTATGTAAATACTTGAAGAAATGTTTCTTTTATAAGCCTTTACCAAAACGCTTGAAGTGATATATCAAAATTACCTCAAGGAGTTCTAGTGTACTGCTCAGGTTGAACTTGCAAAACCACCCAAAGACTCGGTGATAAAGTTCACTATGAAGAATGGTAAGAAGTTATTATCTTTCAAATTTAAGACCTTTGTTGAAACCACTGGATTGGACTATAATAAAGTTAATCAGCCTCATACTAATGTTGTGAAGACTGAACTCCTCAAGTTGGGCCTTGATAATGACAAAAATGAGGCCAAGGAAGCAAGTGTTTTGTTCAATAAGACCCCATTACTGAAAACTTGGGTTCCTGCTGGTTGGAGGCTCTTGGTGACTTTTGTCATTCAGGTCCTCGGCGAAAACAAATCCTTTATAGATTAGTTGAATTCAAGTCAACAGATGATTGCCTTTAGTCTCCTCACAAGGATGAATAATAAGAAATATTATTTTTAATGATCTAGTAACAAGGCTCACTGATTCATCTAGGAAAGGTTATATGGCCTACCCTAGGTTTTTCTCTTGTGTTCTTGAACACTTACTGGTTTTTAATCATACTCGGGATGCATCACTTGGGTTTACTCCCTCGATCCTGAGTAAGATGAATTTTAACAGATGCTGAAGTCCCACCCATTGTATTGACGACACACATGCTTAAAGTAATTTAGCATGAATCATCAATGTCTCCTTCTCCCTTTCCTGAAAAGAAAAGGAAGAATAAAGGCCAGACTGTGACTAAACCTAAACCCAACTCACAAGACCCTGATTATGGAGCACTCCTTGAGGAAACAAAGGGTAAGAAGACCAAGCCTAAAAATTCCACCCTCATCCAGACCAAGCTTCAAACACCTTATGGAAAAGAGTCATCGAGGGGCACTGAGACATCACACTCATTGTTAACCAAACCACTTACCTGATCCTCATGATTAAGAGAGCCATAAACAACTCTCTAATACGGGATTGCCTATTTCACAACCAGATAAAGGCACTCAAAAATCGTCCATTTTGACTGAGTGAAAACAATCATTCCTTAGTGATTCAGAGAGAATCACACAACTCAATGTTGAGGGGACAAATCAAACAATAAGTGATCATTCAAGGATTGCCTCTAAGGACCATGCAAATAAAACCCAATCTACTAGATTTAAGGAGTCAGTGCTTGCCCAAAACCAAGGAAGACCTATTCAGAGGTGGAGTCGGCTATTAACCTGCCATCATTTTTCTCATTTGGTGAAATACATGACTTGTTGACTGATTCAGATGAAGAGTTTCCAAACTTTAGTAATGAAGACATTCTTGTTGCTGGTGATGATATGGAAACTAACAAATCTGAGCATACTGCTAAGTCATCTCACCACAAGAAGAACCTCAGGAACAACCTCACCCTGAATCACCAAAGCATACTGACCATGCAGAATCCTAACACTCGTCAAGCTTCTCAACCCGTTCATCCTCACCCTCTGATCTTGGCTTCAAAGATGTTGACAACATTAAGCATGTCACTGAAAGGATCTTATCGAGAAATCTTCGATTTGGCTTTGAAGTTCTCTTTGCTCAAATGGAAATAGAAAATGAAGATAAACATGTTGAGGTTGCTACTTCATATGTCGATCTTAGGGAAAGTGTTGAAGGATTTTGCAATGAATACCTAACTACTAGAGCTCATACTGCCATAACCATTCACAGAGTAATGAAATTTGTTAAAGGACAACACAAAGTTCATAATGTATAGCATAAATCTGTTGTTGAAGGGTTGACAAGAGTCCAGGAGGTTTTGCGAGCAGAATTTAAACTGAAGGAGAAAGTGAAATCCCTGATTGACACCAAGCTCAACAATTCCAAGAATTTATCTGAAGTCACTAAGCTTCTCAGAAGGGGAAATATACCAAATGATATTACCTCTTTTGAAGCTATTCAGGGTGCTGTCAACCAACAACATGCTCATCACACAACCTTTGATCGGCCAATCAGGTCCCTGACCTGGAATCTTGGTCCCCGACTAACTAAGATTGAAGAAACCCAAACTAACATTCAGACTGATCTTGCAATCATCAAGACTAGTACTTCAGAGATCGAGTCTGTGGTTTCTGAAATCTACCAAGTCTTCAAGAGCCCAACTTCCTTTACCCCCTTAGGCAGTTCACCTTATCAAGCAGTTACACCCACTGAAGTAAATGCACCTGTTGATGGAGGAGAATCCTGCCCCAGTCTATGCCGAAAGCCTATTCTTTAGTCCATAAAGACAACTAGTGTTATTTTAGGGTGCTCCCTCTTAACCTGAGGGGGAGAATCAACCAAGGATAGAAGAAATCCTTAAAGAACAAATGATTGATGATGTTAAAATATCTGAAGGTGTTGAAGACACTAAAGAACTAAAGGTCCATGAACCTGTCACTTCAACACCCACTCTCATCACAACAACTGCACCTGAGTCCTCTGAAGCTCAAGTTGATCCTTCCTTCACTAATGCTAAGCATGATAAAGAAAGCATCTAAGGAAGTTCGTTGAGACCCTGATAAAGATACACTGATAGATTTTTAGTTGCATGATGGTAAAGTGGTCAAGATGACTCATGAGGAGATTGATCAGTATCCTGAGAAGGTTGAAAAGGTAAAGAATGTTCAATTGTCAAGTGTTTAGATTCAGAAGGTTGCTGCTAAGGAAGTGCGTTCTGCTGAAGCTGCCATCAAAGGTGGAAAAGACTTCTTAAAACACCAAGCTGAACTCCTCGAAGAACATAATGAAAAGGTTAAGAAGCTTGCTGACAAAAACAAAAAGCTATATGATCAGTATGTTTGGACCACTACTCAGAGGAGAAAAGAAGGAAGAATTACTGATATCAACATTCATGCAAATACCAAACCAGTCAATGTGACTGTGTACATGAATAATGATATCAGGGACTTCGAGCTTCACAAAGAATTCACCTTTGGTAACTTTAGGATTAGTGAATGGGATGAGATATGTGCCATTCTGAAAACAAAGGAGAATAAGGTGGTACCTGATTTGTTAAGATCACTAAGCAACATGCATGCTAAACTTAAAAAAGTTGCTCATAGTCTGAACCTTGATTCTTCAATCCCTCTACCACTTCAGAACCCTTTACTATCCAAGCAAAAGAAAAGGAAGGCCATTAAGCTAGAGCTTGAAACTTATAGAGTTGGTATTTATTACGATAAGGCTCTTCCTGAAGGGGTCAGTTTTAAAGAGAACATGTCTATTGAGCATCCTGAGTTTGGATTGATGTTTATGGATGAGTTTAGAGACCTTGCTTTTCAGAGAGTGAGTGATATTAACAAAGTAGAGACCAATACTTTGTTCAATTATAAAGTGAGGGCAATCCTTGACAAGTCTACTGCAAACTTGAAGTTCGTTGAGCTCATAGATAAAATGATTCAAGAACAACCTGAAAAACACATCCTCCTCAATAAGAAAGCAAAATTGGAACTGATGAAATCAAGCCTGAAGAATAAAAGACTTAGTCTTCTTTGTATAATAATTTTGTAATAGATAATAGGGCTTTGTAACCTCCGTATGAATGAATCATTTTTGTTAATAAGTGTCATTTATTTGCTTTCTAGACTATCAGTGTAAAAAGAAGCCTACATTGCTCACTTACACTGATAAAAACACTTAAGCTATTTTTATATCCAAATAGGGGAGATTGTTAGGATAATTCAGTGCCCAATGATCTTCATCATAGGATTTGAATAGAAAAACATCCTAAGTGTAATATCCTTAAATAAACTCAAGTCACTAAGTGAATAGTCACTCAATGAGTTACCATCAAGATTGTTCAACCTGAATCTAAGAAGAAAGATTCACCATTCAGTGAGGCGGTACTCTCTGAAAGAAGTCCCTGAACCAAAAAGAAGGTAATAGGTTGAGTGAGATGTGGCAATGCTCGATCTCCTCAATAGTTGAAGAAACCTAAAGACTTACATAAATATATAAGTGGACTGAAGTTTAGGCGGGATTTGACTAAAGAGATTTTTCTTGGGAATGACTACTTTCAAAGTTGGTAATAAAGTACAAATAGTACATCCACTGTTCATAAAAGTAACCCTTCCTAATACCTAGTATGGCATCATTAAATGGTATCTTAAACACTCACTTGATGTTTGACACGTGTATTTAGGAACCTATAGTAAACCTTAATTCTTAGCCTATATAGAGAAAGTTGTAAAAGGAGTAAAACAAGTATGTGCACTAAATGTTAAACATTCACAATCATCTTTTACTCCTCTATAGCAACTAAGTCGTAGGTTAGCATAGTTTCAATCTAAAGTATGAACTTTAATTATACTTTAGATTTAGAGATGAGATCTTATACTACATTGTCATTCAATCCTGGTTGTTATTCTGCAAACAATCGAATATAATTCTTTGATAAATATCAAATAAAGATTAAATATTGAAAAACTCTTGTGTTTTTTACTTTTATGTTTAAACCTACATCTTCATTACATTGCTTATATATGGTACTAATATAAGTTAACTATTTAGTTAAGTTGTATTAGTTAAAAGAGAACAACAACCATAACTTGGATTTTAGTAAAATCAAACAAAAACTAAGCAAGAATTAAAAAGGGGGTTTTATTACCTGATAAAAATAAATGATTTTACACACATATTATAATGAGCATCACAATCTTCACAAGATAACAAAAATCCAAGAAATTATTTACTGGTTTTAATAAGTTTTAATAAGTGGGTTTGATGGTTCACGAATCATTGGTGGTGATGATGAACTGTTGTTTATGGTTCCAGAAATTTGTCACTCAGATCAATTTTTTGATAATGATATTGATGGGAAGAAGCTTTAGGAGCCTGTTTGGTGAGAAAACCCAAAGTGGGTTTGTATATGTGGTTTGCACCGTTGTTTTAGAAGATAATGCAATAGGTGGGTGAGTGAGAATATTTTAATCAAGGTTATTGTACAAAACATTGTTTACTCCCTCACATATTACTGTAGAAGTATTATTTTATTTGTTAACTTTGCTTTGCTAAAATGATCCTCGTTAATGTACTTTTGTCTAATAACATTTGAAAATATTTGTTATAATCAGGGTCGTCTCGTAGAATTTGAAGGCCCTGTGCCATAATTATAAAACATGCCTTTTAACTTGAAAATTAAAATGTTCGTAAACTTTGCAAAGATGATCTCATTATGCATCGCTTTTGCCAATCGATCAAATAAAACAATCGTAAAACAACTTCTATTTTTTAGGTGTGACGATTAAGATTTCGAAACATTTTACGATAACCCGTATACTCTAAAGTATCACCGTACAACATTTTATATGAATTAAGACGCCTTATAGTATATTTTTTTCCAAAATATATAAGAGTAAAAGCCTAAAACGTTTTCTTTCTAACACATAATTTCAAGTTCTAGCTAAAAGTGAAAACAAGGCATTTGATTTGAACTTCATTGATTTTTAAACACAAATTTAGACCAAGGATAGGAGTTGAAATGATTAGTTTTACAAAACAAGGGTTGAATTAGAACTTAAACAAAAAAATAAGAGACCTAAATGACAAATAAAAAATAAGAGCCCACATACAATTTCTCTCACTGCTTTGGGTCATCTTCCCCAACAAACTCACGCTTTCTTTTCCTCCATTAAAAATGCAGTCCTAAGCTTTTTTTTCTTCACGTTAAGAAAATCTTATATTCTTCATCGTGAATCTTAGTTAATAACACTATTAAATCATCCAAATATGAGTTGACACTGTTACTAAAGTTTTAAAAACGGAGGCCCCTAAAAACTGGAGGCCCTGTGTGGTTGCCTATGTCGCACATGCTCAAATTCGGCCCTGGTTATAATGCATGTATTCTAGCTTCTTCGGCCGAGCAGTCATTCCTATAGATTTTCTGGTCATTCTAATTAATATTCCTCCTCTAGACAAAAGAATAGAAAAAGACAACATGTGACCCATCCCCACCTTTTTTACATGAAATTTGATTAGGGAACCCATTTCTGTAGGCTTATACAAAATTAAGGGACAAGAATGATAATGTGAGACCAAGAAGACCTTCATGTCAGCAAATAAAAAAAAGGTGCACGTGGAAGGCTTTTTGTTTAGAAATAGGGATGAACATGGGTCTAGAACCGGTAGAACCGGAACCGATGGATCCGAGAACCGAAATTTTAAGAAAAATAGGAACCGAGAACCGAACTAAATAGTTTTTTTTGGTTCCGGTTCCGGTCTCGGTTCTGGTTCCGGTTCTACCCGGATAGGAACCGATATCTATAAGAAAAAAATCTCATGCACTAATGAATTAAGCCAATAAAAAGCAAAAAAATATATTTTTAAAGCATTTGCAACCATTTATGCTAAAAGCAATATCATTTAACAACTAATGCATAAGTTAAAATAAACAACCATTCTATAGTTACAACTTATACAAGTTTAATAATTGCATAACAATATGAAAAACAAAATAAAATAACTTCAAACTTTGTCCAACAAAATAACTAGAAACGTTTATATTCCCTCCGTTTGTTTCGCTTTATTTCTTTCGGTTAGTTTCTCTAATTGTTCTTCTATATCTTTCACAATCTCATCGTCTTTAATAAGATCTTCAACATCATCCCAATTAATTTGCGTTCTCGACTTTCTCACCCAATCTTGAGTGCGCAAATCGCAAAGGCTTCATCAAACGTCGTTGTACTAGCGGTTCTATAGGCTTCTAATACAACTGGGGTTACTTCCACCCCGCTACTAAACGCCGCTTCAGACTGCCTACAAGTTTGAATTTGAATTGCAAGATACCTATCACAAAAATACTATCTAACACAAAATCACCAAATACTATTACATATTCACACTAATATGCAAGTAAAAGGTTAATAACATGTAACATTCGTATAAAATAAGTTGTTGTTACTCTAGGCCATTTCTTGATAACATAGAAAAGCAGAGGACCGCATTACTTTCCCATTGGAGAATGTCAAGGCTCTGACCTTTGTAAGTATTCAATCTTCGGTCTCTAAGATATCTACATCTAACTCTGGTTTTCGGTTTCATTTGCTAGCTCCTTTAGGGTACGCATCAACAATTATAATATTCATTTAAGAAGTTCTTATCTACATATTAGGGGATGTAACTGCGGATTCCATTGTGTCTCACCATACTCGGATATGTTTGGCGATAGATATAATCAAACATTCTGTTATACGTTCCAAATAACTCTCCATTTTAGTCTTAACCTCTTTAGACCGCAATATCTTCAACCTTGCTCTCAGTTCTTTATTGCCATAGGTTTTCTTTGATTTATATAACTACTATATTTTTCTAAAAACCATGAGCAAGTAAGTGACAATTTCGTAGTTGATCTACAAAACCTCGAACACATTAAAATCATTATTACAAAGAAAGAATTAGACATGTTTAAGATCAGTGATGAAGCAATGAATGCAAATAAAAATCAAAAAATAGACAAAACTTACCTCCATTGTTTTGATAAGTGATTTTAATAGATTGAAGCGTTAGGGTTTATTAAAGGGTTTGGCTGTGTGTTTATAAAGTTGGCCCTAGGTTTTTTTTATGGAATTGGAATGTAGAGGTATAATTGAAGTCCAGTATGGGAAATTATACGTAAATTTTAGAAATAATTGGATATTTGGTTCAGGAACCGTGAGAAACCGGTTGGAACCGAACCGAACCGACCATAGAACCGAAAAAGATGTCTCAATGTCAAGAACCGGAACCGGAACCGATGGTTCTGGTTCCGGTTTGGTTCTTATCGGTTCCGGTTTGGTTCTTGGTTCCGATCCGGTTCTTTGATTCTTTTGCTCATCCCTATTTAGAAACATGCATTCCGTAACCCACTCATCCCATGTCACGGATTGAGCGAATATTTTCTCAAAAACCACAAAATTAGTCCTTGTTTTACAAAACATATATTCAAATGGGTAGTCCGGTAATTTTTACTTAATCGTGTCTGTACAAAATTGATCTATGTTTACGAGGAGACTTAGGTGATGTTTGTTTTTACAAAAAAACATCTTAATGACTCTCAATCTGACCGAGTCGGAGACGGTTAGATGTTGTTTGTTTTTCTCTTTTTGTTCAGACGCGGTAAGAGCTTACAACATCTTACTGTGTAAGAGGTATATGAGTTATCTTAATGACTCTTATCGTCTCCTTTTCTCTTCTTGTTTAGACGCGGTAAGAGCTTACAACATCTTACTGTGTAAGAGGTATATGAGTTATCTTAATGACTCTTATCGTCTCCTACCTTGTTCATAACTTTAACTTGCATGGATATATATCACTTTTTGGCTCTTTGTTACTGCTTGCTCCACTATTTGAACCCTTCAAACCCTCACACTCAATTATTTATGAGTGTTTTTCGTTGCCATGTATTTTTTCGGTGGTTTTACTCGTCGAAAATAATGGAGAAGATGTGTTTAATGGGAAGGGAAATAGGAGATTGAGAAATGGGAAGTGAGACTGTAGGATTTAAGTGTTTGGACTAGTATTATTTGCTACTAGTACTCATTAAAAATATATTTATTTGCCATAAAATGAAACAAAATGTGATTATTTAGTTGACATAAAATGAAACAAAATGTGATGTAACTATAAGTATTGAACTCCTATAAAATATTAAATGAATTATGAAGAGTTAATCATAGAGTTGCAAAGATTCGTTGTAATTTTACACATTTTCTCTAGTATGCTTAAATATTCTGAGTATTCTTAAATATTCTGAGTATTCTGTTCTTTTGTTGTGGTTTCTTTTGATTAACCGTCTTATAATTATAAGCAGCTGAAATTCATCTTGCTAAGGCTGTTGCCGCTCAACCGAAGTCTAATCGAGTTTAAGGATCTTCATTTTTAGGTAATATTGATCTTTCAAACATGTCCGTGTATACTTTTGCCTCTCATAATCCATGGATTAGAAATCTTTTTCTTTTACCTGATTTTGATTTAAGATTCTATTATTGTTTTGTTTAGCTCCAATAGCTCCAATTGAAGCTCACCAAGAAAGAGACCACACGCAAGCCATTGATTCCTTGATGGTAAATATTTAATTCTTAGTGCTGGCCACATATTAAAATTACATGTTATATGGTGTTTTTTGCGTTGATTTAACATCGACTTTGACTTTAAATTTTTAGGGTGCTGAATGATGGTGATGCCATGTTATCGGTTTCTCAATCGTTTCACGGTTTTTGATTGATCAGGTTTGTTAATTTTTAACATTGTGTTAATTTTGTAGCATCATTTTCTAAAAATGTGATGGACAGTTAATTATGCAGGACATTAATCAAGGATTCACTGATATCTGTTCACTATTTCAAATTCGCCACTGCAGTGGAACAGGACAAGGGTGATATGCCATGTGTTTGGGGATGAGGTAATCCATTTGGAACTACTAAATGTATCTTTGTTACGTATACTTTAAGTTTCTACATAATGACACAATTGTCCCACTTCTACCTTTTAAGTTTTACTATTATTATGTTGCCGCAGTTGTGCATGACTCATCTACCTGAATGTTTCAGTGTAGGCTATTTCAGGCTGCAATAAGCGCATTTCTGACTTTTTCCCCCTAATTATAAGGATAGAATTGCAAGACATGCGGCTGCTCATTTTTTGGGTAATTTTTATACATTTTGCTCACAACTATTACTTGAAACCATAATGCACACCATTAACAACTGATAAGTTACAACTATTGGTTGCAGGTATGTGTTTGGGCAAGGAATTTGTGGTATGTTGTGATCCCATCAGAATCGGTGAATGATCGCACCAAAAGCAAACGAGGTTGGTCTATTTTCCTTTTTTTATACATGTTTGAGGTACCAGAATGCGTGGATTTAGCAGGTTGTATGATGGGTTAAAATGAGTCATTTTTATGGTATTTGGAACACGTTTTGTTCAAAGTTCTTATGTAAACATATAATATATGAATTGATCATAAGAAAAGAAAACTAATATGTATACCAACCTCTCTGTTTGTTTTGCATCAGTAGAAAGTTGCAAATGTCAAATATTGCTGCAGCCACAGTGCACACAGACTACACAATTTGTACTTATTTCTGTAATATGTTTTCTCTTGAACAATTGATCTTGAAATGTTCAAATAGTCAAACTATGTCTCACAGTTAGGTAATGAACTGAACCATTCATCATAGTTATTCATGATGCACGCGTAGACACATTCTTAAATTCTAATATCTTTTTTATGAACTTACAGATAACTCCATAAAATGGGAATGCGCACAATGGAGAAACAACGGTGGCTACACTTGTAACTATAGCTAATGTGCTTCAATAGACTCTATAAGATAAGTTATAATGCATATTTTTAGTATGGGAATGACTACGTGATATTTACTACATTGTAACGATATTTGCAGGGTGGATCCAATGTGAAGGCAATTGATCTTACGGAGCAATGTTTTAGGATCAGTTGCATATGTCAGTCAAGCTACAAAGTCGATGTTTTAGGATCATTGCCATTTGTAGAGATTGATCATTGACAAACGCGGAAAAGGTAATGTCTTGCTGCTATTTCCTATATTCGAAAACTACTTAAACAAGAAGGCTCTATATTGAAATCCTTTTACCAGATTGAATACTTAAACTCAGTAATTTTACTACCTGTTAGAATTTTGGTAACAATTGTTGTAATCTGACTAATAAGGCATCGGATGAAGATAAATACGATTTGGTACGTGAGGTGTGGTCATCTTTCCTGGAGCATTAGCAAAACATTTGTCCCAGGTTTGATCTAATTTCTTTCTTTATCTCTAATAAATAATTTTAAAAGGCATTTTTAATACATATTTTTTTCGCATTATAACATTTTATTATGGATATTGTTGTAGAGAAGTTGCTGGAGGTGATTAACACTCCATCAGAAGTTGTTCAGAGGGTAGTCTCAAGTTTCCGCTCTCTATTAATGCAATCAACGCAAGTATGTCCTTTCAATTCATCATAACCCTATTACTTTTTTGAATCAGACTGAAGTGCAATATATTATTAAATATGAGACATGTGATAGTGAAAATAGAAACGCCGTTAGTCAGAGATGGTGCTTCGACCCATTTATTTATATTGAGTAAGTAGGTTATGTCTTATTTTAACGGGTCAAACTGGAAGTATAAGATATATTTACTTAATGTTGAACAGGTTGAGAGTTTCTCGTAGTTAATCTATAATGCATAAGACTCCATAGATCAATTTACTTAACCAATAAGATTTTTATGGAAATAGTATATTTTGTAAACATTATTTGAAGCATTTTTAAAAAAAATTTAATATCAGCGTGATTTTGTGTGTAATGCAGGTACACACTTTTCTTTCGTTGCGTGCCACTTCAGTCCTATACATTTGCTGTAATGAAAAGTCTGTCTAAAGATGGATGTTTCTTTGTTATTATTGTCCATGGGTCCTTCCATGTGTAAAGCTTCTTTTCCTAACGCTGAACATCATCGGTACGAGTCTATCTTTACGGAAGGTTGAGATTTTTTCTTTTGTTGTTTACTACTTTATGGATTTTGTCTTTTGTTGCTTACTACCTATTTATTTCTCAGTATTTCTGGGCGTAGTATAAAATCTTGGTATCTTGGGTATATGGCCAAATGTCTTCTAGAAGGTTATACCGGTAGAAGAAAAGTTGACAATTGCAAAGAGATCTTTATCCGGATCGCACTACACATCCCATTGAGCAATATTTGGATCCTGCTATTATTACGAATGGGCTTACGAGGGCTTTTTCAACGGGGTCATGGTCACATTCTTACAAAAAGTTGCGAGAAGACATCTGGTGTTGTGGCTTTCATTAGAAGGGCAACTCCATTACAAATGGTTAGTGATACGAGGAGGACACGCCAGCAGGTTTTATATGATGGGAAAGCTGAGATGCAAGATACCTGTAAGTTACTCTTGCTTGATTTTATGCCCTTTGCTATCTTACCTATTTCGTTTAAATGACCATGTATTTTATAATAAGCTATGTTCATAAGAACAAAAAATGCTTTCGCTGAAACATATCTCTAGAAATAGATGGCTGATAACCTCATAATTGGTTATACCTAAATTAAATTAAATAAAAACTGAAATAATTATAATCATGGTTTTGATTCAGAATTGAAAATAGGTAATTACTAATTTCTTACAATCCAATGTTGCTAAAACCCATACTCAATAGAAAACTGGATTGAAAGAATAATAAAAAACCTTTAATAAATTGTCAAAAAAAACAAAGTTTAGAGATTAGAGTGAAGATACTTACAAAAGTTTTGTTTTGTTTTGCAATGGATCTTTAAATTTTGTTGTATTAGTTTGGCGGGTTTGACCAGATGAAGTGATATCCTTGCAAGGGTTGAGATTAACGAGCAAAAAAGATTATTTAATGTGCCCAATGGTGTCCTCATTTGCTTACTTTTGTGGGGTTTGTAACAGCGCCACAATCTTTGCAAGTTTGCGGTTATTACCTGCAATTACCAGCGCATCTGTTTTTGTACTCATTTATGGTGACGGATGAATGCACACATCGTCATCTCAAGATATGGCGTCATAATTAGTAGCTTTATTTGCAATTCCAGGCATGGAGATTCGTATAGCTACTGATGGCTATAGCTGCAATGCCTTTTTTTCCCACCCTAAGTGGTATTGTTCTGTGCTTTACACTATTGGCTCGATTCTTGCATTCTGCAATTCTTATAAAACTGGTCTAACAGACTACGGTTTAACTTAGCTTCAGCATATGTTGGGTGTCACTTCACCAAAATTCTACTCTTACAACTTCGTTTACTTTGTTGTATTGTTTATATTATGTGAATATAAGAATTTGATTCTTCATACTGATTGTGTGTGAATCAAAGTATTATATGTTTCATTACTGTGTATATATGTTGCGTTGAAACTTTATACTTTGGTACTGTGCAATATGTAGATTCAATCATTTATATTGGGGTCATGATGGACATGAACACTTACAGGTATTGTATTATATATAAACGTCAAGTTGAATGTAATCACTTATTGCATATATGTTTCTCTATTGTATGATGATATTGGACACACTAATAAGGTATTGTATTCACCAAAGAATATTATTTTATCTATTTAAAAAAATGTACATGACAGTTCATGTGGTTTACTGCCATTGCAAAAAGCTGTACTCAAGACCAAACACATAACGCGAACTTACATAACAAAGACCACCACAACAAAGAAAAAACCTCGCGCTCCGTAGCAGAGCGCGGGTTATAAACCTAGTTTACATAAAAAATGAAAGATTTTAGTACAAATATTTTTAAAAGTAAATTGCAAAAATTGTCCTTATGGTTTGGCTAAATAGTACGTTTCGTCCGTATGGTTCGGAAATTGCAGGCAACGTCCTTGTGGGGAAACTTTGGGTTCATTTTCGTCCTTGGTCAAATTGAAATGACTGAAATACCCCTCTGTTCTTTTTTTCATATAGGTATTTTAGAGGGGTATTTTAGTCATTTCAATTTGACCAAGGATGAAAGATACCCAAAGTTTAATCCCACAAAAGACGTTGCCTGCCATTTCGAACCATTAACGGAGAAAACGTGCGCATGTGGCCAAAGCACAAAGACGATTTTTGCAATTTACTCTAATTTTAAATACTAGCTAACTTTTTATACGCATTTTCTAATAAAAACAATAGATAAAATCATTCAGTTTCATTTTTACATTAACTACTTATTCATCTTGTTATTATAGTTTAATATATACATTAAAAATGGACAATTAAAATTATTCAGACAAATATTGAAAACAACAAACCATTTTTAATAGTTAAGACTTAAACATTCATAGGGGCGTCTTTACTAATAAAATGTGTTAGTCAGATTTAGACACAAAGAGTTTATAGAAGATCTAATCACATTAGGGTATTAGGCTTTTGACCCATTCTTATGACTCATTTGTCTCATTTTAAAAACCCATTTGACTCATTTTTGATTTCACTTAAAGAATAAAATGACTCATTTGAACTCTATCACTTTAGTTTTACTCCGATCCATTTTATAAGATGGTGAAATTTACCCAACATAACATGTTTTATGTTTTTGTTTTGAATTAGAATTAAAATTGCTACCTCCTAGTAGGTCTACAAAACATTTTTAATTAAACAAAAACACAATATACCCACTTTGTTTTTCATTACCTAAGGTAACTCAAACCGTTTCTTGTATTCTAGACAAATACTCTTATGACGGCTATTTTATTTCCCACGTGACTAAACATAATTTATGTTATTTGACTTATTTCAGCTATTCTTTTTTGAACGAGTTATTTTGCTTGAGAAAACACAGGAACCGTTGACTAGAAAGATCATCGTCATTTGATCAAATATGGAAGCTCTGATATGTCGTAACCATGGAGACCCAACAATCCCACCAGACTCAACCAACACAAGCGCTTTAACAATCACCACATCTCACCCAATCCCAAAACTAACTTCCCCAGCTTCAGTTTTAGTTAGAATCAAAGCTACCAGTGTCCATTTTGCAACTTACCTTCAAGTCCTTGGTCAATATCAAGAAAAGTTTCCTTTGCCATTTGTTATTGGGTCTGAATACTCAGGTGTTGTTGTATCTGTTGGTCAGAATGTTAGCAAGTTTAAAGTTGGTGATGGTGTTTGTGGCTATGCTGGTGTCGGATCTTTTGCTCAATATATTGTTGATCAAGAGACTAAATTGTAAGTGGTACTATCTTTTACTCTCCAGGTATCATATTTATCGTCCACGTTTCGTTTTTGGTCGTCTCAAATTAATTGTCTAATTATAGATTTGGAATTTATATCGAGTTTACCATATTACCCCGAATTGAAGTTGTTATTACAAGCTTTAGAGAAGTTAAATTTAATTAGTCTAGGGCAATGTTGCAAAAAGCGCTAGGCGCTACTCGGGCGGTCGACCACCTTCGAGCGGAATTCGCCTAGGCGCCGCACATTTTATATATTTTTATTATTATTTTTGATATTTTTAATATTAATTTGATATAAAATCTGAATAATTTTATTAATGTTTTATTATTTTTTAATTATATATCTTATCCATATATTGTAAAAGTTACATAATATGTGTGGTTTTAATTAAGTTTTGAAATACTTTAATAAAGCACAATAAGTTAAGTGTAAAGCCCATTCTATTAGTTTTTCTAGTGGGCCAAGAAAACCTAGTTTCCATACTAATTAACAAGCCGACACTTACTTTTTCATCTTCTTCACCTTCCCTCTTCACCTTCTTCACCCTCTTCTTTTCTCCACCTCCACCTGATTACACTCACCGGAATACACAAACCAGAAATTTAAACAACAAAAAATGGGCCTATTTGTTGATTAACGTTGACCTAGGCGGCCGATTTGGCCGATTTGACCCGCCTAGGCGGGATGTTGACCGCCTTTTGACCAAAACGCATAGGTCGCCCGACTTGCTTCAAATCGCCACGTTTAATGACCGACTAGCGCCTAGGCGCCGCCTAGGCCGCTTTTTACAACACTGGTGTAGGGTAAAACTGTGATTATGCTTTTTTTTAACTGTCATTTGTAGAATGATCATTTGTAGTGTTGTATTCCTCATCAAAGCATAACGTATAAATAGATACAAGATATACATGCTTGAGCCCATGACACAAGACTACAGCTCAGCCCATAAATATACAGTTAATGATAATTACAATAATACAACTAATTGATTGGCTAAATATATGGGCTAACACTCCCCGCAGTTGGAGCGGGAAGACATCCTTAAACTGGTACGAAACTCCTCGCAATCCTTTAGTGAAAATATTAACGTGAAGGAACATGAAGAACTCTAACCTCGGCAGCAGCAACCAAATCTCAAACAAAATGAATAACTATCTCAATATGCTTCGTACGTTGATGCTGAAGCGGATTAGAAGATAAATAGACTGCACTGGGAGTCTAACATTATCACCATTGTCACAGTAAACAAGCGTAACGGAAGACAAAAGTGTATGCTACTCACGTAAAAGATTCCGCAACCAACAATTCTCAGCAACAGCATTGGCAACACCAAGAGAAAGCGTCGGTTGACGCTTAGAGGACCAAGAGAGTAAGTTGTTGCCAAGAAATACATAGTAACCAGAAGTGGACCTTCGAGTAATAGGGCAACCCGCCCAATCCGCATCCGAATAAGCAACCAAGGATGTAGTAGAAGATGAAAATAACTGTAATCCATGATGTAATGTACCTCGAACATACCTCAAGATTCTTTTAAGAACCGAGAAATGGGGCTCTTGAGGATCATGCATATGAAGACAAACCTGTTGTACTGCATAAGAAATATCTGGGTGAGTAAAAAGTAAGGTATTGAAGAGAACCCATAAGACTCCGATATAAAGTCGGATTTATCTGGATCACCATCATCTCCTAGTTTAGACTCGGTATCAACAGGAGTCCGACTGGGATTACAATTAGCCATATGAGCTCACTCAAGAATCTCAACAACATACTTGCGCTGAGATAAGAACATCCCTGTAGAATCACGCGTAACAGAAAAACCTAGAAAATAACTAAGCGAACCGAGATCTGTCATAGAAAATTCTTGATGTAATGAACTAATAACCCGCTGCAACAAAGTCTCAGAAGAAGCAGTGAGAACAATATCATCAAGATACAATAACAAATAAGTTGTCCCCTGTAGATAAATAAAGAGGAGTCACAACAACTATGATGAAACCTAACACGAGTAATATAAGATGCAAATCGCTGAAACCGAGCTCGAGGGGCCTGCTTGAGCCCATAAAGAGACCGCTGCAATAAACACACATAATCAGGATGCACAGGATCCCAAAATCCTGGAGGATGATGCATATAAACCGTCTCAGATAAATCACCATGTAAGAAGGCATTTTTGCTGATGAAGCGGCCAATGTCGAGAAGTAGCCAAACTGAGAACAGTCCGAACAGTACCCGGTTTAACAACCGGACTAAATGTCTCATCAACATCAACACCCTTTAACTGTGTACTACCATTCGCCACATGCCGAGCCTTGTAGCGACTAAGAGTGCCATATGCAAGATACTTATGGCTAAATAACCACATACAACTAACAATATTGGTGTCCGTGGGTCGGGGAACAAGAGTCCAAGTTTTATACTCCCTCCGTCCCATTTTTATTGTCCGTGTTTCCTTTTTGAGATGTCCCAATTTAATTGTCCACTACTAAAAATAGATAGGGAAATTTGATCAAGTTTACTATATTACCCTTGTTTAAAATTATTATTACAAACTATAAAGAAGACTTTAATTAATTAGCTAAGGGTAAAACTGTCATTCTGACAAAAAGTAAGAGAGAGAAAGCAGTAATAAATGCACTTTTCTTAAACTGTGTGTTTTTTGTCGGGGGACAATAATTTTGGGACGGAGGGAGTATTTAATAAGGGCATTATATTCATCACACATAGCATTTTGCCAATTTGGATCATTAAACACATTTACAATATGATTTTGGTGAAGGTGAAACCGAACACATGAAGATTGAGACGCTGAGTAGGACGATTAGTCCCGACACGAAAACGTGTGACCATGGGATGAACCGACACGGTTCGGGTTAGTGTTTTGAGGGGGATCCGGAATAATAAGCTGCTGGGTCATGGGTTGGTGTTGGGCCATAGGTGTAGCAGGGGAAGGTTGGGTCCGTGGGTTGTTGTTGAGATGTTTGGGCCACGGATGGAGATTGGGCTGGTGTGTGGGGATTATTAGGCGCTGTATGGTTTGGAGTATTAACAGGAGTGTTATGTGGCGTGGGTGTTGTAGGTTCTGGAGAACAGTACGTGGCGCAACGGGAGCGGAACAAATGGTTTGAGTGAATATATCAGGTGAGTCATCCAAAAATGTGTAGTTAAGTGCCGAGGTGGCTTGGATAGAGCCATATGAAAAGACTGTTTCATCAAAGGTAACATGGCGGCGGGAGATAATTATTTTATTTGTGCTTAATTGAAGACAACGATACCCACGATGATTGGAAGTTTGTCCCAAATAGATTGAAGGTGTGGCGTGTGGTTCAAGTTTGTGATTAGTGTGAAGGTGAGGTTAACATAAACACCCAAAGGTACGTAAAAGGCTATAGTCAGGGTTTGTTCCAAACAAGCGGGTATAAGGTATTTCATTGTTAATGGCAGTGGATGGTAAAAAGTTTAATATGTGAATTGCCATATTGAGGGCTTCTACCCAAAACGTAGGTGGAAGATTAGCTTGAAAAAGTAAGGTCCAAATGAGATTGTTGATGGTGCGAATTAGTCTTTCGAACTTGCCATTTTGTTGGGAGGTTTTAGGACAAGAAAACCGAAACTGGATACCTTTAGAGGCAAATAATGCATGTAAGGCGCGGTTGTCGAATTCACCACCATGATTACAGAAATGACTAGATTTCACATTTAAATTGAGTATTAGCATAAATATGAAACAACATAAACTTAGACAAGACATCGGATTTATTAACCAAGTGATAAACCCAAACAAAATGAGAATAGTGATCCAAAAATAAAACATAGTATTTAAAACCTGAAAGACTCGGAATGGGTGAAGTCCACACATCCGAGTGAACAATGTCAAAACGAGATGTAACCGAAGTATTGGAAATAACAAATGGAAGCCTCACGTGTTTGCCAAGCTGACAAGCATGACAAAGAATGAGAGGTTTCACTTTATTACACGAATAAGATTACGAGAAACAAGACCACGTAACACTTACTTCATGGATGTCCAAGTCGTTGGCGCCACGTATGTTGACTGGTAAGAAATGCATGAGGAATTAGAGAAGGTTGCGTGACCGGGTAAAGACCCCTCGTGCTATTGCATCGGAGAAGCACCCGACGAGCATGAAGTCTTTAACGGAAAAGCCAAACGCATCAAATTCAACAGCACAATTATTGTCATGAACAAACTGATGAACATAAATTAAGTTTTTGACAATATGAGGGGTGATAAGAATGTTATTAAGATGAAGTGATCTATGAGGAGTTGGCAATATACTATGTCCAGTATTGGTGACGGGTATGGTATGACCGTCACCAACCGAAACGGATGGATAAATGCAAGTATTAAAAACATTACTAAGACTAGCAACGGAATCATTAAGGTGAAAACTCGCACCTGTATCCATGTTCCAAGCACCACTAGCAGAAGAGTCCCGACAGTAAAAGCATGAGGTAATGTGGTCGCTTGCCCCGAGAGAGTTGTGGTCCCCGCATTCCCGGGGGATGAACAATGGGCTCACCAGGTGTACCATTGGGCTATGCCGGTAGTGGAAAACTCATTGGGCCCATTTGCGGTGGTATGGACTGACCTGGATGAACAGTGGGCATGGACTGGGCCTGTTGTAATGCGAAACTAGATGGGCCAGGCGAAGGGTAGTAATAATATGGCTGGGCCTGCGGTATGCTAAAACCAGGAGGAGAAATATGTGGGCCTGGAAGATTTGGGCCAGCTTGATAAGCCACTGGCATGGTATTCGTGACCAGAGGGTTAATCGACCCCTCAGTAACATTCGATGGTAAAGTTGTAGGACCATGAACACCCATATTCCCTAACTGAGTTATCAATTTAAGCAAAAGATCATTCGTAGTAGGGTCTTGACCGGTCATGATATCACGTGTAACAGAAGGTTTGTAGGGTTTGTTGTTTAACTAGAAGATGTAAGGGTTGGATATCGTGTGTAACAGGAAGTAAAGAAGAACACAGGTAACAAGCTCGTGACCAAAAGCACGAACAACCGATTAACCAACGTGTGGATTTGTGACCTTAGCACAAATCACCAACACAATATATAAAAAAAGGACGACTATAAAGAAGAAGGTATAAGGGACGGCAGAAATTTTTGGTTATGGATTGATAGATGGCTGATACCATGTAGAATGATAATCTGTTGTGTTGTATTCCTCATCAAAGCATACCGTATAAATAGATACAAGATATACAGGCTTGATCCCATGACACAAGACTATAAGTCCATAAATGTCCAGTTAATGATAATTACAATAATACAACTAATTGATTGGCTAAATATATGGAACATCATTCTGCAAAAAGAAAGTAAGAAAGACAAAGGTGTAATCATTATGCTTTTTTAAACCGTGTATTTTTATCATTGTACAATTATTTTGGGATGGAGGGAGCATTCTTCTTTTGGGTAACCATGGTTTCCGACCTTTTAGCCGACTAATCCCCCAAAGCCTCCGTTTCATGACGTTGGCATGTCCACTCGGGTGGTTGTTTGCACTTAGCAGGAAATTGAACTTGAGGCCTCTCACATTTTAATGATGGTCACAATTAAGTTTTTGCCACTAGCCACGCCTAAGTGGTTGTAAGTGGTGTCTGTAGTTTTTACTTTTTAAAAAATATTGAAGGCATAAAGTTGCTGATGGAAGTGATCTGGTGGCTGCTGCTGCAATTCCACTTGGGTATGGAACATCTCATCAAGCCTTGGTTCATAGAGCCAATCTCAAATCTGGTCAGGTATCACCAAAAGAATTTTAACGTTTATATTACCAGAATATGTGAATAGTGAAAATTAAATTAGTGGAACATGAATTTGGAAGTGCTACAAATGGTTGATGATTAGATTATTTGGTTCACTCTCGACAACTATAGTATTCTTTTAGCGTGAATGATCGTTTGTTAGTACAATCCGCAAAATAGGGTACTTGCATTTAGATGTGGCAATGTTTTGGGGTAGAAGTTGCAAACTTTTCTGGCATTTGTACAAGTAATGCACACAACATTTTTGGGATGATGTCAAAAATATATTAGTTATGAATTCATACGTTCGGATCACTCTTCTAGTCTATACGGTATCAAGTTAATTATCAACCCACTTATAAGCGCAAGTGGAGTCGCAATCTAAAATCAACGGTGATAGGAGTAGCCGACCAAGCTGGAAGATGAAATAAATTATACCACTTCGTCCTATATAATACAGCTCAACAGTTTTCTTTTTAAGTCTAAAGAAATTGCTAGTAACATTCGGATTTAAATCTACTTATTTTTCCATTATTAATTTATCCAACTTTGTATTATGTTGGTGGCGATGATCTTGGCTACAAGTTCTTATAATCTTTTGAGTGTCTAGTTAAGGGGCATTTGGGTAGTTGATTCATATTGGGCTTAAGATATACTCCTAGATTTTAAAGGTAATATACTACATTAAGTTAATTAAACCCATTTTCACCAACTATAATATTCTAAAAAATGCTAACAATAAAGGTTGTAATTACATTAAATTCTGCAAGTTACTAGAACTAGATTATTGCTGGTGCTGAATTTCCTTGAAGTTATAAGATTTAAACTCAAATGTGAAACTATGTATTGTTTTCCTTATTATACTTACAAGCAAGCTATTGGATCATACCAAACGGCAGGTGTTGCTAGTTCTGGGTGCAGCTGGTGGTGTTGGTCTTTCAGCTGTTCAAATCGGAAAGATAATTGGCGCCACTGTCATTGCGGTTGCTAGGTGTGTGTTTCATCTATATGAGTTCTATACTTCCCTAGCCATAAAAGAATATTGACTTTATATGTGAAATCTTAGAGGACCCGAGAAAGTGGAGTTTTTACAGTCAATGGGTGCTGATCATGTTGTTGACTTAAGCAAAGGAGGTCTTATAGAAAATGTAAGGGCGTTTTTGAAAACAAAAAATATTAAAGGGGTTGATGTTTTATATGATCCGGTTGGAGGAAAGCTTACGAAAGAAAGTATGAAGTTGTTAGCTTGGGGGGCACAGATTTTGGTTATAGGGTTCGCGAGTGGTGACGTCCCACTTATTCCTGCTAATATCGCTCTTGTTAAGGTAAAGTTTTTTTTATCACTACTTCTTTATGAGTTCAATGTCCATGTTATATCAAAATATGCGTTAATGATTTATACTATTGACCGATTGTACACAGAACACTTCGACTTTCATACATTCGTACAGAGTTTTGTACATTTTGTTGGTCGCATGTTGGACCCACACCCATAAAAAATGTTAAACGTCCAAGTGTCTGATAATTTGTCTTGAACAAAGTGGGACCCACGAAACAATGAACATGGGATGTAAAAGCCGATCAATTTTCTCTTATTTGCAGAATTGGACAATTCATGGATTCTACTTGCGGAATTTTGAGGCAGTTAAACCAGGTGTAACTGAAGAGTCAACAAATGAGCTGCTATCTTGGTTGGCAAGAGGCTTATTTAAAGTAAACATTTCTCATTCATACAAACTCCAAGAGGTAACAAGACTTCTTTTTCTAGCGCTTAAGTAATGAACCATATTCTGATGCACCTCTTCCCAATGACCTTATTTGGTAATATGCGATTTCCATAAAGAAAATATACGATGCTGAGTGAATCTTGTGGATCTATATCAAGTCTATTTAGATGGCAACGGTGAGAAAAAACCCATAACCCATGGTACCACGCACTAACTAGGTGGGAATCCTATTATTTTTCCACACCACACGAGGTGGACGTTTGTGGGTGAAAATTTGTTACCCATCGGTAGGGCTGGCGGGTGGTGGCGGGTAATGCCTACCCACCATGGGTGTACCCATTTTAATAATACCTATGAGTTGTAACCCCGCCCTAAATACCCACGGGTGTACCCCTAAACCCATTTGTTAAAATAAAACTTATTATACCTTCTTAAAAATTGTGAGGTCGTTGAATATATATTAATAACTACCAAAATACTAGACTACACAGTACATATCTTTTGAGTTACAAGACAAAAGGAAATGAGACGTAAGATTAAACGTCAAAGATATATACATGATATATCCAGTAACATGTATGATTTGGTGTAAATGATTTAATTTATATATTTCAAGACATGTCATTAATTATTGTGAACTTGACAATTAGAAAATTGATATGATGTCTTAGTTGCTCATTTTCATAAAATATTTTACATATCTTATTTTATGATTGTTGTTCTATTTTCACAAACCCACAGGGTTTACCCACGGCAATGGGGTACCAACCCAGAGGTATGGGTATGGGTAAAAAGTGTACCCTTGGTGGGTACGGGTGGGTGGCGTGAGAAAAAAATTATGGGTACGGTTGACGGTAGATAACCCATACCTATTACACACTGGGTGCCATCCCTAAGCTTATTTCTTTTAGCGCTTAAGTAATGAACTATATTCTGATCACCTCTTCCCAATTACCTTATTTGGTAATAGTGGCGATTTCATAAAGAAAATATACGGATCCTGAGTGAATCTTGTGGACCTATATCAAGTCTATTAAGAGTTTGTGATAAATTGTAGGATAAACATATGGTTTTACCATGAGATTTTGTCAAAAGAGAAACATTTTAACTATACCAGAGAACACCCAAGATGGAAACTATTGTGATGTTCACCTTGTAAATGTTGTTGCAGGTCAACCGAGCTTTTTTAGATATCAAGAACAGGAAAGCAATTGGGAAGGTGATGATTATTTTTGATGATCCTAAAAGCATAAGTTGTAAGTTATAAATCAGTCTGAATTACTTATCAAAGTAATATGCTTTTGAAAAGAGGCTTGTGTGGGGGTCTCAACTCTCAACCCATTGTCCCATCTTTGATGAATAAGAATTCCACTTATACAAGTTTTCAATACATGACTATGGATGTTAATGTTATCAAAGCATAGTAATTCATTTGGTTGAGGACTTGGAATAGTACTCTCTTGATTTTATAGCTGAACTTTGCTCATCTGGCATGTGCCCTGTGGTATGTTCTTTCCATGTAAACAAACCATTGTGTTATCTTTACTTTATTATTTCATATTTAATACGTTATTTCTGTCTTAATGTGTACTACTTTTCCACTATTAGATTTACTTGGAGAAAATGAGGGAGTTAATGTTGGAAATTTAGTGCAAGTGAGGGATTTGGTCATACTTAGAAATGGGTTTGGAGGTATAAAGTGTACACCCATTAAGTGAATTAACCCCCCTGACTCGTTAGTGGTTTTCAAGCGTGCTAATGAACTCATCAGTAAGTACTGAGTAAGTTCATCAGGGAGTTCCTCGTCAGAAGGTTCAATCTTTCACGGAGTTATCTCATCAGAGTGTTACTTTTCAATGAGTAAACTCGTCAGCAATTAGTACTCATTATCATGTATGCTCTTTAGTGAGTGTGCTGATGAATATTCGCGTTGATGAATACTTGGCTTTGCTTGCCTTGACCTATTAATGGATGGTTTCTAGATAAATTTAATGACCATGATTAATTGGTCGTGTAACCACTATTGCTATAATGGAGGAACATTATGAGGAGATTAATGGACCGATTAATTCTCATAAATTCCATTGAGAAAATCTGCATGGAAAGAGACATAGAAACATAAACATTTAGAAGCAAAAAGGTTCTTAGATTTGTGCCTAAATCAAGAACATAATTTTTGGTCTTATCCCAAAGAGATATATTTGTGATACTCAGGCATTATGGTCAAATAGTTTTTTTTGAAAGTGATTACACGATTCCAGGTGAGATCCGGTACCACTAAGTAACTTACCTTACTGGTGCGCTAAACCTCAACAATTAAAAGAAATTATTTTGTGATAATCAATCACGGCTACCATGAAGCATATGAGAGCTAATTTCTCTAAACTGGACAAATTTGAAGAAATGGATTTCAAGAGATGACAAAAGAAGATGCATTTCTTCTTGACAAGCATGAGTGTGGTATATGTTCTGAGCACACCTTTTTAATGCTACTATGGAACACATGAAGAGGAGGAGTAAATGGGAGAATGATGACTATGTATCTAAAGGTTTCATCCTTAATGGTATTTTTAACACTCTCTTAGATATTTACCAATATCATGGATCTGCTAAAGAACTATGGGATTCTTTGGAAACTAAGTATATGGTTGAGGATGTCTCTAGCAAGAAGTTCCCTGCGAGTATTTTTTTCAATTACAAAACGGTCGATTCTAGACCTGTCATGGAACAATACAATGAACTTCTTCGTATACTTGGTCAGTTTACACAACACAAAATGAACATGTATGAGGTTATTTCAGTCTCTTGTGTCATTGATCAACTTCCCCCTTCTTGTTAAGATTTTAAGCATACCTTGAAACATAACAAGGATGAATTAACTCATGTTGAGTTGGGCAGTCATTTGCGTATTGAGGAATCTCTCAAGGCACGTGAATTGACAAGCCAAAGAGAAACATTGTTGCAAGTACTCCGGTTGTCAATATGGTTGAGCATAACAACTCCACCAGATACAATGACAATAAGGGCAAACATAAACATCGAGATAACATCCTAACAAGAAGTCAAAATTGACTTGTTGGAAGTGTGGTAAAACTGGACACTTAAAAAGGGATTGTAAGGGTGTTAAGATTGATAATAAAACAAATGGTTCATGAACAAGTGGTTTAGGGATTGGTTCTAACAACCCTCTGAGAATATGTTTAATTAATCTTTTTAGGTTTATTATGTTATATATATATGTGAAACATACTTTGTGCAGGATGATGATGTTGTATGGTGGGTTGACTCTGGAGCTACAATCCATGCGTGTAAAGATAGATGATGGTTCAAGACATGTGAGTCACTGAATGATGAATCTATTCTTCATATAGGAAATGAGTCAACGGCCCTGGTGCATAAACGTGGTTGTGTAGATTTAAGATTTAGTTCTGGAAAGATTGTTTACTTGTTTAATGTCTAACATGTTCCTAATATATGAAAGAATTTGGTTTCTAGTAGTGTTTTAAATAATTATGGTTATAAATAGGTGATTGAATTTGATAAGTTTGTTTTGTCAAAACATGGAATGTTTATTGGTTTTGGTTATTTATGCAATCAAATGTTCAAGCTTAATATTGTTAATGATATTGTTAATTAAGCCTTTATGATTCAACCCTTTGGCATGCTAGACTTGGTCATGTACACTTTAAAAGAATACAAGATATGTCTAATGATGTGTTAATTTCAGCCTTTGATATGGACACTGAAAAATCTAAGACTTGTATGCTAACCAAAATAACTAAGAAACCATTTCAAAGTGTAAAACGTGAAACTGATGTTTTGGAGTTAATATATAGTGATTTATGTGGTTTGCATACTACTCCTACTTTGGGGAACAAGAAATACTCTGTGACTTTTATTGATTACACTTCTAGGTTTTGTTATGTATATATATTATATATTAAGAGGATGAAGCATTAGATAAATTTAAAGTGTTTGGAACTGAAGTGGAATCGCAATAAGGAGCTCTAATTAAAAGACTTAGAATTGATAGGTGAGGTGAATATATGGATGCATTATATTTTCAGTCGGTGGGTATTATTCATGAAACGACTACTCCCTGTACTCCACATCAAAATGATATCTCTGAAAGAAAGAAATGGTTAATTTAATGTTGTGCTATTCAGGACCGAGTGAAAGATTTTGGGGTGAAGCTATGTTAACAGCTTGCTGTTTATTAAATAGAGTTCCTAATAAAAGGAGCAAAACTACCCCTTATGAACTCTAATAAAAGGAGCAAAACTACCACTACGTTAGAGTTTAGGGTTGAAGGGCAGTTGTAAGACTTTTGGTCTTCGTTTTCGGAATGGGAGACTTGGTTCTCTTCTATTAGACTTCCGGTTCATATTAAAAGCATTTTGGAAGGAGTTTTCTATGTCTCTTGGTGGTTCATTTGGGGATTTCGGAATCGCTTTATTTTTGAAGATATCAAGCCGGTTAGATCGAGACTTTTTGATGATATTGTCTCCTCTTCTTTCCTTTGGTGCAATAGTAGAAGTAGTAGGAATTTTTCTAGAGATGTTTGGCTTAAAAACCCGCACTTGATTTCTTTGTAATATTTTTTCTAGCGCCTTGCTAGTTTTATAAATTTTGTCGTTCAAAAAAAAAATCCAAAGTTGAAAACTTTAGGTGATAGAGGTATAGATTACATATTCATTGGATATGCCAAGACATGCAGGTTCTATGTCATTGAACGTCATGAATTTTTTTCAATTAACTCTATAATTGAATCAAGGGATGCAATCTTTGATGAAAACATATTCTCATCTATACCTAGACCAAGTCACGAGATTCCAAATAAAAATGGATCTGACGACATTGGTGATTCAGAGGTCCCTGATCTTTGAGGAGGTTGTGGTTAAACAACCTGAGATCAAAAATAGCAAAAGGGTCAGGAATCCATAGTCATTTGGAGCTGAATTTATATTTAATTGAAGGAACACGGGATGAGGTCTCTAACTAACACTCATATTGCTTTAATGTTGAGGATGATCCTAAAACATTTGATGAAACAATGAAGTCCTATCATAAGAGGGATTCCATCATGAGAAACAACACTTCGGTGTTAGCTGATCAACCACCTGGTTTTAAACCTCTCAGTTTTAAATGGATTTTCAAAAAGAAAATGAAGGTACATGGAACTATTGAAAAGTTCAAGGCTAGACTCGTCATACAGGGCTTTAAACAAAATTCAGGGATAAACTACTTTGATAATTATGCTCCAGTGACACGTATCAGTACCATAAGACTAATGATTGCTTTGGCATCAATTCACAATCTGATTGTTCATCAGATGGATGTAAAGACAACAATCTTAAATGGTGAATTGGATGAGGAGGTTTTTGTGAACCAACCTCACGGCGAGGGGCGGAGCTAGGAATTTTTATTAGGGGGGTCGGATATTTGAGATAGTAATGACTGATAGCGTATGATAGCGTCTGAGAGTTTTAGCTCAACTAGCTAAAGCCAATACGCTCGCAGAAGGCCCAAAACAAGCCTACATAAGTGTAGAAACTAGAAAAGGGTGGGGGGATGATAGTTTACAGATTAATTGGCGTTTTTAAATTTTACTTCTAAAATTGTTAGATTCGAGTATATGTTTAATCAATCAATAATATGAATCAATCAAGATAATTATCTACTTGTAATAACTACACAAACAATATAAAGAGATAAAGGAAAGAACGATCAAACCAAGACACCATGATTTATAGTGGTTCGGCTACGAAGCTCTTCTTCGCCCTACTCCACTCCCCGAGTATCCGACTCGAGATTTCACTATGTCAACAAGCTCTATTCAGGCGGAGAAAACTGTTTACACGTCGCTTACATTATTTTCTGACACTAAGCTAAATGTCGAGTTCTAATCTTAGCTAGAACCAATCTTCCACTTTACAAACTCTATCCAATCACAAGATCTGCAATATCGGATTTACACACTATCCGATTCACACAATCACACAAGATAATCAAAATAGAGATTTGGATCTTAAAAGAAGAGAGGAGAAATCACTAATCTACAACACTTCATTTCCTGACGAATACGAGTGTTCTTCTCTTGCACTTGATAGAAGAATGAAGAAGGTAGAAGATGAGATTTGATCACTTGAAACAAGATTAAACTATGTTAGTGATCAAGAGATTTAGTGAGAGAAAGAAGATTTTTAGAGAGAGAAAGATAGCTGAAAAATTCGTGCAAAGAGATATGTTTTTCTGCTGAGAATAGTGCAATATTTATAACCATGAAATCCCAATGGCATCTAGTGGCGGTCCCGGCGATCCCAGATATATCTGGGGACCGCCTAGCCACTAAGGGGGCCGCCACTAGACTGACGCTCCTTTTTTTTGTCCTTTTGTGGGGAAGGTTGATCCTGGTAAGTCATTTTCTGTTTTGGGGGAAAAACTGAATTCAAATTTTATGTTTTTAAATAAAACATTATTTTTGTTAATAAAACTATTTTGTGTATTTTTGTAAAAAAATAATTTTGTAGAAATGTGATGATTCAAAAGAAAATTTATTTTCTTGATCACTAATCACGTTTAATGATATGCTTATCCATACCTTAAGTGATTTATGTCGAAATGGAAGTTTACGATTAATAACATGCAAACGTTTATTTTTATAGTGAATGTTTTTACATTTTGTCATCTTCAAAACGTGGAGGAGTCGAAAAATATAAATAGCGTTTTTAGGCATTATTTGTACTAACTATCTCCCCCTTTTTGATGATGACAAAATATAAACTCATTTTGTATAAAAATAAAATTTTCAAGTTATTAATGAGTTTTAATACATCTCTCCTTTTTTGTCGAATCCAAAAAGGTTAATCGTCGAGATATAGAGAGAAAGAATTCGACGATGCCAAGACTCCCCCTTGATGTATACTCCCCCTCGTTTGGGGCACTAAGGGATCGAGCTTATAATGTTTTGCTACAAAACCGAGTTAGAAATACAAGTGCAAGAAAACATTTCTAACAAGTAGCAAGATTACGAAAAATATATTCAAGGCTAATAATGGAGATAAAGAGAAGATAGCTATTTAAAACATAATGCATTCATATCACTCATAATAATAATGGACCATCCATTCATAATAGATAACAATTCATACTAGAAGAGTATGAATATTACAAGACTAGGATTCAAGCATAGAAGCATAACATAAAGAAACATTTTAAATTATAGCTAGATAAGTTGATTCTTGATGTCTAGGAGATGCATTAAATAAAAGATGGGTGATCTATAATGTAGAGGTGATAAATGAGATGTTGGTGAGGCATTGTTTGGTGGAGCACGACTTTGAGTGAGGATGGACTCAAGTCGATGGATGTCATCTCTTAATTTATGAAAGAGAGTTTGGGTGTGCATGCAATAATGACAAAAACCGGAATGAAATATGAATTGGTCATATGTGGCGGGGTGAATTATGGTAGTTGATAGTGAAGGTGGTGACGGAGGGGTTTGTGTGGACGCATTTGCTACATGTTGTAGTTCGGTTTCAATGATGTTGGATAGGTGATGAAGTTGGTTTAGTTCGTTCACGATTTGCTCCCTAGTTTGATTTTGTGATTGAGTGGTTTGAGATGAGGGATTAGCAATGTTAGAAGAAAGTGGTGGCGAAACGTTAGGTGAGAGAGGAGGTGAATAGGGTAGAAGAGTGGTGTGTCTCCAAGTACCTATTATAGACTTTCGGTGTCTTTCTCCATAGTTTTTAGAAGGATGAGAAGAAGACATGATAAGTGAATGGAGGTTGAAAGGAGAAAGATAGGATGAATGTGAATGGGGAGGATGATGAATGTATATAGGAAAGATCAAGAAAGGAACGAGGTTAGGAGATAGAGATTCCAAGAAATGTTTGGCTAAATAGAGAAGATCCAACAAGGTCTAGTGTAGGGATGGTCAAAGATACAGAAAAAGAGAGAATAGTAAAAAGTTTCGTGACCCTGCTGTCGGCGGTCCCATAAACAGTTGGCGGTCCCAGATATATTGGGGGGCCGCCATATGTATTTGGGGGCCGTTTATGGGGTTAAGAAATTTTCCCATAATTCTCTGTTTTTCTATTTTGTGCAGAAAGGAGAAGGCTAGAGAGGGTTGTGTTTTAACAACTCCTATTTCCCAAGAATCAACTAATTTATCTTATTATATGATTAAGCTAGTCTAATTTAAGTTCTATTTGGGAAGCAATTTTAGGCATGTGACTAAGAAACAAATAAGCATGCATACTATTATAAATTTAATAGATAACATAATAGAGTGGTAAAGCATCCATAACAGGACAACATAAAGATAAGCAAGTTAAGATTAAATTGATTTAAATTAAATTCATGAGTAAGCTAGTCACTACTATAGTACTCAGTTGTTGATGGTGAATCGTCATCATTGACTCCATTAGGATGCTTCTAAGTTTTCATGAAAGGAGGATAAGTCATGTATTTTGACCTTTTGAGTTTGGGCTTTGTTAGGATGAGATGATTATAAAGATGAGTTAGCAACATACCATATGGCATGGGGGAGTTCGGTTGATTTTTAATGCCCACAATTCGTTTGACTATGAAATAGGTTAAATTGTAAGGTATGCTCCTCATTATGTTATAGATCTTGTGAGATGACGATGCGGGAAGAAAGTTGGAATCGTTTCTAATCCCAAAAGTATTATCTTGAATGATTTCATTCCAAGATCTCATGTCATGACGAAGTTCATTCTTATGAATTTTGTTTAGGATTTAGGTTTTTCCAAGTATTGTGATGGATTGTATGATTTCATTTGGTGTTAAAATGTTTGTTTGGTAAGGGTTATTTATTTCTCAATTAGTTCTTAGAGATTCAAGAGAAGAATCTTCTGAGTAGGTACAATCTCCTTCACATGAGGTGAAGAGAATGTAAGAAAGAGACTTAAGTGACAGAAGAAAAGATCTTTTTAATGCCCAAAACTTTAAGGAAATTGTTTGGTCAGAGTTTCTTATGAGTTCTGCTGAAGCATAAAATTCTAACAAAAACCTAGGACATATTTCTTCGTAGACCTCAAACAGATCTTGAAATTTGATTGCTTGAAACATTAGAAGAATGTCATCATGACGAATATGTATGTAGTTGGTTGTACGCCCTTCATGGATAGTTCTAGACTCTAGATCACGAATTGTAGGATATAGGTGATTGGGAAGGTATGGTTCAATTGAAATTTATGGGATGTAGATTTTGCTATAATCAAGTTCTTCTTGACACATTTTTTTCACCTAATATCAATGAGAATGTTTTAGTATATTTCATTCTCAATTTTCAATTCCCTTTAGACAAATGTCTAGTGTGTGCATATATGCAACAAATGTGGAGTAACGGTTAACCCGACTCTAAAACAAAATCTATGAGTTAACCCAAACACTCCTTAATTCAATTTTTCTCATCCAAACATGTAGAAAAATACATATGAATTATGTATTTCGAATTTAGTTCATGAGATCATTATGCATGTATGGAAAAACGTTTTTGGGACGTATTAACAATGCATTAAAACAATTTTATGGTGTTCCTAACGTGAGTGATTTTGAAAGAAAATTGAGGTTTTTGTGCGAATGAAAAACTTTGACAGACACATTCAATTATGCAAATTCTATGTCTACAGGAAGCATATTAGTTATACATTGTGTTATTATTGTCCTAATTGCACACAAATATAGAAAAATAAAAATCCCTAATTTTGAATTTTTGTTCAACATGAACCCTAGACATAAATTGGAAAGAAAATAGATGAAATGACTTACAATTGATGATCTTTATGATGTTAGGATTGATTATTGGTGTTGATTTGATCTTCAATTTGTGTTTTAGTGGTTGATTTTAAGGTTTGGTGGGTTTTGGTTGTGTTTCATCGCTGCAGGTTTTAAAAGAAAGGGATGTTTGTTTTTGTGTTCAACAAATGAGTGTGACAGACATAATTGTTTTCTGGTGGCGGTCCCATATCATTATGGGGGCCGCCTGAATAAATTAAGGGGCCGCCCTAGATATGGGGGCCGCCATCAGCAGATGGTTTTTGACTCCAATTTTGACAAATTTTTTACGAAAGGAGTGACGTTTTAATTTGCATTTCGCGAATTAAAAATGCTTAAAGTACTTCAAATCAAGTAATTTGGTTGTCACGACACGGAGTGGAACACGAACTAGAGTCGAGACGGAAGAAAAGGAGAACGATTTATGGAATGTGTTCCATCATTCCTAAACCAAGACGTAGATAGTTAAACGATTCACGTTTAAGGGGTTTAGTGAGAATGTCGGCGATATTGTCTACGGACGACACTTTTTCGATAGAGATATGTCCTTTCTGGACATTATCACAAAGAAAGTGGTGACGAATTTTGATGTGTTTAGTTAGCGAGTGTTGCACTGGGTTTTTGCTAAGGTCAATCGCGCCTTTATTGTCACACATGATCGGGACGTCGTCGAGTCGAATGTCATAGTCGATAAGAGCTTGTTTCATCCATAGTGCTTGTTGACATGCATTTCCAGCGCTTACGTATTCGGCTTCGGTGTTGGATATAGCAAGAGCGATTTGTTTTTTCGAGAACCAAGATGTTAAACAACATCCCACGAATGTAGAAATACCGCTAGTGCTCTTTCTGTCCACATAAGCTCTCGCATGATCAGAGTTGGCATATACTACGGTTTCTATGCCGGTCCGCTTAGGATACCATAATCCTAAGTGCATAGTGCCTTTAATGTATCGGAAGATACACTTAACCGCTTCAAGATGAGAGGTTTTGGGATCCTTTTGGAAGCGTGAACAAAGGCAGACACTAAACATGATATCAAGCCTACTTGCCGTTAGGTAGAGTAAACTACCTATCATGCCTTGATACTTGGTACTATCTACCGACTCACATTCTTCGTCTTTTATGAGTTTAGTATCTGAGGACATGAGGGGTTTTCATTGATTTATAATCTTCTAAGCCAAATTTCTTAAGCATTTCTTTAATATATTTAGATTGATTAAAGAAGATGTCGTCTTCCATTTGTTTTATTTGTAATCCAAGGAAGAAGTTAAGTTCACCTATTATGCTCATCTGGAACTCACCATGCATGATTTTGGCAATTTCATCACACATATCTTGACAAGACGAACCAAAAATAATGTCGTCGACATATATTTGAACGGTGATGAGATTTGAACTTTTCTTCTTAGTAAAAAGTATGTTATCTACCATTCCCATTTTGTACTCATGTTTAATAAGAAAAGATTTTAATCTATCATACCAAGCTTTGGGTGCTTGTTTAAGACCATATAAATCTTTCTTTAGTTTATAAACATGATCTGGTTTTTCAAAGTTAATGAATCCTGGAGGTTGTGCCACGTATACCTCCTCATTGATTAAACCGTTCAGGAATGCACTTTTTACATACATTTGGAATAGCTTAAAATTTAAAGCATACAAGCATAAGCTAATAGTATTCTGATAGACTCTAATCTAGCAACTGGGGCATAAGTTTCATCATAATCGATGCCCTCTTACTGATTATAGCCTTGGGTGACTAACCTAACCTTATTTCGAGAAACTACAACGTTCTCGTCTAACTTATTTCTAAAAACCCACTTAGTTCCTATAATTGTCATATTCTTAGGTTGTGGTACTAACTCCCAAACATCGTTTGCAACGAATTGATGTAATTTTTCTTGCATAGCGATCATCCAACTTTCATTCGTTAAGGCTTCATTCACATTCTTAGGTTTTATAGTTGATATAAAACAAAAGAAGTTACTTTGGTTTTGGGCTTGTGACCTAAGAGTTATTTGGTTAAGGTTTCCTATGACATTTTCTGATGGATGGTTCCTAGATTCCTTAATATTGACTACTTTGTCAATTTCTAAAGTTTCATCCTCAATGTCATTTTCTAAGTTTTTCTTTTCGGTAACCTTAATTGCTTCTTCTTCATCTAAGTCATCATCCACCAAGGGTGATGTTTTAGAGGGTGGAGGATTTTCATCGAATGTCACGTTAAGTGATTCTTCAATTTTCATGGTGTGTTTATTAAGGATGATGTTTACTATTTTGGGAGTAACCTAAAAAGACACATTCGTATGCCTTTGGGTCAAACTAAGTGAGGTAGTCTTTGGTGTTTAAAATGAATCATTTGCTTCCAAACACTCTAAAATAATCAAAAGTAGGTTTCCTACCTCTCAAGAGTTCATAAGGTGTTTTTCCTAAGATGGCTCTAATTAGGATTCGGTTGAAAATCATTTTGAAAATCAAATGCTTATTGAAAAAGCTCCTTGAAAACTGCTTATTTTCTCAGTTTGTACTGAGTTTGAAAAAGACAAAATGCAATTTTTCAGCTTAAAAACAGATAGACAAATAAGCTATTTTATAGAAACTAAGTTCAAAAAAAGCTGGCCATTAAACCTATTATTATTGTAAAACTAAAAATCAAATCCTAAAAACTAAATTTACCCTCTGATTTTTAAGATTGAAAAGTGCTACTTATCCCAAATGCTATCTGATGCAGTTTGCACATGAATGACCAAAACATTAAACTAACAAATGCAGGCTTGAAGTTTTGCTTCTAGCATTTATAAGACACCAAAATAACAACAATTGCACTGAAGTTAAAAGCTAGAGAAGACTAGAGCTTAAATTGCAAACTATCTTGAATTATGCTAAAGTTCTAATTACTACTAGCAAATTTGAATTAAACTTGATCTAACTTAATAAATTCTTAAAATCCAAACTTATTACTCAATATTCATTTAAAACAGTCTAAAGGTATAATTACCTTTTAGCAGTATAACTTAGGTTAGTACTGCTTGTGCCAAAACACCTTTAAACTATTGAACCTCTTTTTAGCTTTTAAATTTTAGTTATTGTATTAATCCCTTTTATACCAGATAGTAAAAAGCTATATAATAGGGACCAAATTAGCAAATCTAAACAAACTGAATTAAGCAGAATTACTAAAGCTCAGACTATGCTATTATTTTTGGTGTTTTTGATGTTTTATCAACAAATTATGAACAACTAAAGATTTTAAACTACATCAATAAGCATAAATAAACTACTAATAAGCATAATAAGTACCTAAACAAAAATAAGCAAAAATTAAGCAAAATTAAGCGTACATAGAACAAAATAGATTTATGCTAGAAAAAGGTACATGAAGACTTAATAAGGTGCCCTTTTACTAAACAAGGCTATTAAAGGCTCATTTGAGCTATCAACAAGCTCTAATAAGCTGGTATGGTCTTGGAAACCCATCCATGTCTGGTTTCCCTTCTTTATTAAGCTGTGGTAAAATTTAAGGGAGGATTTGTGTAAGATAAGCTCAACTAAGCTTTTGAGAGCTTAGTTGAGTACATAGCCAGCTTAAGAGTAGATAAGAGCTTATAAAAGAGAATGAGAGCTTATGAAACAGTTAAAGCTTTTTAAACCATATTTTTGCATTAAAAGTAGGATTTATGGTAAAGAACAATTGCACAAATAGAACTTTGATTCTTTGATAATAAAGCTGAGTACAAGGTGAAATGAGATTAATTAGCTAACATTACTATTTTAAAAGAAAATTACATTTAAAAGCCTACTCTAAAAAGCTGATAAAAACTAACTAACTTTCCCTATGAGTGAGGATAGCCTTTGTATTTATAGAGAGAAAGGTTTTCTAGGGTTTCATGTCTGTTAATACTTCCCCTTAATTTGAACCTCCATTCTTTGCAAATCATGGATGCCATCTCTTTACCGTTTAGATCAAAATGAGCACACGGATTGCCAGCGTGGCATTCCTTGTGTCAGAGGCCTTGTACTTCTTTTACATTGATTTTAGTGCAATATTCCCCTTTTTGGTGTGTTTCTTTGAAAGCCCGCGTGTCATTCCTTGAATCATCTTGACCAATCAAAGCCCTTTGGTGACGTTTCACTTGCCAGCGTGTAGCATAGTACTCGAATCTTTGTTCCACGTCATTAATTGAATTTTACCCTTTGTTTTTGATGCAGGGTAAAACGGAGGGGATGATGAATAGTAAAAACAGATTTTCCCGCCTTCTTTTCTTTTATAGAGTTGTGTTTGACCAGGGGAACGTATTTGACTTGGCTTTTATAAAAAAAGAAATGGGCTTGGGTAAATATCATGGGCTGGGTAAAAGGGTTTTGGGTTATAATTAAAAAGATAACGACCGTTAGCCTTTTATATTAAAAGGACTAACGGTGTTAGTCATTCAAGGACCATTTTTGTTATATGTTAAACAATAGGGGCTGTTTTGGGGATTTAAGGGTTTTGTCTTTTATTGGGTTTACCAAGGGTTGATCGAGGTTGACTTTGTTGACCTTTACTAGAAAACTTCCGGCTCTTGAGCACTCTTTCCATTCTCGTGTCCGTGTTTGTCCGGTTTTAACCATTTTCTTGTGACTTTTGCAATATCCGTACCTACACATCACAAATGACAAAACAAGCAATATACAAGCATAATTTGCACAATTTAATCATTTAAGGGTCATTTTTGATATAAAAAGGATATGTGATTCCTCACATATCACAGAAATTTACTCTCGACTGGTGGCGGTCCCATATCGATATAGGGGCCGCCTGATTTAATCTGGGAGGCGCCCATGATATGGGGGCCGCCATCAGTAGATGTTTTTACTCGAATTTTGACAAAATTTTTACAAAATAAGTGACATTTTAATTTGCATTTCACAAATTAAAAATGCTTAACGTACTTCGGATGAAGTAATTAAGTTGTCATGACACGGAGTGGAACACAAACTAGAATCGAGACAGAAGAAAAGAAGAACGATTTATGTAATGTGTTCTATCATTCCTAAACCAAGACGTAGATAGTTAAACGATTTACGTTTAAGGGTTTTAGTGAGAATGTCGGTGATATTGTCGACGAACGACACTTTTTCGATAGAGATATGTCCTTTTTGGACATTATCACGAAGAAAGTGGTGACAACTTTTGATGTGTTTAGTTCGAGAGTATTGCAAAGGGTTTTTGCTAAGGTCAATCGCGCCTTTATTGTCGCACATGATTGGGACGTCGTCGAGTCGAATGTCGTAGTCGATAAGAGCTTGTTTCATCCATAGTGCTTGTTGACATGCCTTTTCGACGCTTACGTATTCGTCTTCGGTAGTGGATATAGAAAGAACAGTTTGTTTCTTCGATAACCAAGATGTTAAACAACATCCCACAAACGTACAAATACCACTAGTGCTCTTTCTATCCACATAAACTCCCGCATGATCAGAGTTGGCATATACTACGGTTTCTATGTCGGTCCCCTTAGGATACCATAATCCTAAGTGCGCAGTGCCTTTAATATATTGGAAGATACGCTTAACCGCTTCAAGATGAGAGGTTTTAGGATCCTCTTAGAAGCATGCACAAAGGCAGACACTAAACATGATATCGGGCCTACTTGCCGTTAGGTAGAGTAAACTACCTATCATGCCTCGATACTTGATACTATCTACTGACTCACACTTTTCGTCTTTCGTGAGTTTAGTATCCGAGGACATGGGGGGTTTTCATTGGTTTAGAATCTTCTAATCTAAATTTTTTAAGCATTTCTTTAATATATTTAGATTGATTAAAGAAGATACCGTCTTCCATTTGTTTTATTTGTAATCCAAGGAGGAAGTTAAGTTCACCCATCATGCTCATCTCCAACTCGTCATGCATGATTTAGGCAAATTCATCACACATGTCTTGACAAGTCGAACCGAATATAATGTCATCGACATATGTTTGAACGATGATGAGATTTGAACTTTTCTTCTTAGTAAAAAGTGTGTTATCTACTATTCCCATTTTGTACTTATGTTTAATAAGGAAAGATTTTAATCTATCATACCAAGCTTTGGGTGCTTATTTAAGACCATATAAAGCTTTTTTAAGTTTATAAACATGACCCGGTTTTTCGAAGTCAATGAATCCTGGAGGTTGTGCCACGTATACCTCCTCATTGATAAAACTGTTCAGGAATGCACTTTTTACATTCATTTGAATAGCCTAAAGTGTAAAAGCACAAGCATAAGCTATAGTATTTATAGACTCCTAATCTAGCAACTAGGGCATAAGTTTCATCATAATCGATGCCCTCTTGTTGATTATAACCTTAGGCGAATAACCTAGCCTTATTTCGAGAAACGACACCGTTCTCATTTAACTTATTTCTAAACACCCACTTAGTTCTTATGATTGTCATATTCTTAGTTTGTGGTACTAACTCCCAAACATATTTGCAACAAATTGATTTAATTCTTCTTGCATAATGATTATCCAACTTTTATCCGTTAAGGCTACATTCACATTCTTAGGTTCTATAGTTGGTATAAAACAAAAGAAGTTACTTTGGTTTTGGGCTTGTGACCTAAGAGTTCTTTGGTTAAGGTTTTCTATGACATTTTCTAATGGATGGTTCATAGATTCCTTAATATTGACTACTTCGTCAATTTTTAAAGTTTTATCCTCAATGTCATTTTCTAAGTTTTTCTTTTCGGTGACTCTAATTGCTTCGACTTCATCTAAGTCATCATACACCAAGGGGATGTATTAAAGGGTGGAGGAGTTTCATTGAATGTCACGTTGAGTGATTCTTCGATTTTCATGGTATGTTTGTTCAGGATGATGTAGGCTTTACTATTTTGGGAGTAACCTAAAAAGACACATTCGTATGACTTTGGGTCAAACTTTATAAGGTAGTCTTTGTTGTTTAAAATGAAGTACTTGCTTCCAAACAACCTAAAGTAATCGAGAGTAGGTTTCCTACCTCTCAAGAGTCCATAAGGGGGTGTTTTTTTTTTTACCTTAAGATGCTCTAATTAGGATTTTGTTGAGGATGTATGTTGAGGTATCTACGACGTTACACTAAAAATTTTGTGGTAACGATTGTTCGTTCAACATGGTTCTACTAATTTCTTGTAGTGTCCTATTTGTCCTTTCTACCACGCTATTTGATTGTGGAGTGCATGGAGCCAAGAAGTTATGTGTAATACCGTTGGCATTAAAAAAACTCCCCAAATTACAATTCATTATCAAATTCTCTACCGTGGTCCGTCCTAATTGACACTATTGAACATCCTAATTGATTTTGTATTTTCTTACTAAAGATTTCAAATTGCTCGAAAGCCTCGGTTTTATTCTTGAGAAATCTTGTCCAAGTATACCTAGAGTAGTCATCTACTATGACTAAGGTGTAGAGGTTTCCTCTGTAACTCCGTACGGCGGATGAACCAAAGAGATCCATATGGAAAAGTTCTAGGCATCTAGTCGTTGAGACTATATTCTTAGCTTTGTGACTAGTGTGAGCTTGTTTTCCAATTTTTTAAGCATCACATAAATGTTGATCAAACTTAAGCTTAGGTAAGTTTCTAACTAATTCCTTAGATGCTAACAATTGAATGAGACGCATATTGGCGTGCCCTAATCTCCTATGCCACAACGTGGAGTTTTCATCAATCATTGCAAGACAAATTTTGTCTTTTGGCTTATTTCCTAATTTCATCACGTATAAGCCTTTCTTCCTAATACCTCTACCTATAACCTTACCGTCCTTAGTGATTTCACTATCATGTTCAGAAAAAGTTACCCTACATTTATTATCACATGTTTGTCCTACACTTAGCAAGTTAAATCTTAAGTTATCTACATGTTCTACATTATCTATATTGAGAGAGTCATTAGAAATCGTACCTTTGCCAATGATGTTACCGTGAAGATTACTACCAAAAATAACGTTACCTCCATTGTATGCCTTGTAGGTTGAGAAGAGATTTCGGTTACCCGTCATGTGTTTAGAGCATCCACTATCTTTTATCCAAATAAACAACCACAGTGACGACACTCCTGGTCACAGTCACCTAAATCTATATAAGACGTAGTATCCCCTGAAAAAAGAAGTAAATACATTAGGTTCCTGGAGGGATAATAACAACAATCTTATAAAATTTTTAAAATAAGAGAATATTAAAACAAAATTTTATAAATTACCCTGATTCTGGGGTCGTCTTGGTACATTCCTACTAGAAGAAGGTTGGTTATACATTCTAGTTTGTAGAGGTTGTGACTGACTTATATTTTAAGTTTTTTGAGTTCCAAGAGTTGAATAGTCGTTGATGGCAGACGCTGTTGAGGACAAAAGATATATAAGTCTAACAATTACACTACAAAGCATATCCAAAATATAGTTAAAATTCATTCAGAAGAACTAAATACCTTCATTGTGTAAGATTCTGCAATGAGTACTATCTGAATACTCTCCCTGTACGTGACTCTGATAAACATTTTTCGCACTACTGTTTGGAAAGTTTATGATTTCAGGTCTAATAATACAGTCCGTAACATCCATACATAAGTATGCATGATTGACCGGTGCCATTCGTGATGAAGAAGAAGCGTGACCGATAATATCTGACACAACAGAAACATTAATACGTGAAAATATTTCAAAAAGAGAAAACAAATGTGAAAAAAAATAGAAACTGAGCATATCATGAAATTATAAACTAAAAATTACCCCGTGCACGTATCATTTCTGGCTGAACACTTTCTTCTAGTGAAGATGTTGTTGATACAGTATGTAGACACCCTCTTTTGTGAACATTAGAATCTGGAACTTCGTCCGTAATAAGGGTTGCGCACAAATTCATACATATATACTCAACACTGTTATGCTAATTTATACCTAAAGTATATATTGCTGAATATAAACTAAAAGGTGTATAGAAGTTTCGAAAACCTGCATTTTCAAGAGTTCTGGTTCGAATCTGTTGATCCCCGGTGCGGTTTTGATTATCTGAACAAACAGAAATCTAAGAATGTTGATATGAAACCGGAAAACACAACATATTGCATACTTCGTTTGCAAACAGCTGATATTAACCACCAAGAATACAAACCTGCGTGGCTCATGTAGTCTGATCCAACACTGTTCAAACGCATATTTCTAAAATGATCAAAAATCCTTAAAACAAGCATCGTAGTTGTAGGCACTACGTCATGGCCTCCTGTTGACAATCGTGTACTAACATTCCTACCATTTCTAAGAATTTGAACATCTGTAGATGGCGTTTCATGTTTTCCAACATTTTCTTCTGAAATAGGTATGTCTTCTTGTATGGAACCATCATTAAATAAATTATCATCAGCTGTATCAAAGAAGAATACAAAACATCAAAATCACACCAACTAAACCAAAAAGTGTTGGTATCAAACCGAAAAACATAACATATTGCAACCTTCGTTTGCTAGCAGCTAATATTAACCATCAAGAATACAAACCTGCTTGGCTCATGAAGTCTGATCCAAGGGTGTTGGAACCCATATTTCTAAAACGATCAAAAATCCTTGAAACATGCACCACACTTATGTCGACCATGTCATGGCCTTTAGATGACAAACGTGTACTAACACTGTTACCATTTTCGAGAATTTGAACGTCTACAGATGACCTTTCACGTCTTTCAATACTTTCTTTAAAATTAGATGTGTATTCTTGTGTGGAACCACTATTAAATACATTATCATCAACTATATCAAAGAAGGATACTAAACATCAAAATCACATGAAGGAAACCAAATACCAACAATATACGTATGCAAACAACAATATTTCACCTGTGGTATTAGAAATCCTGGGCCACATGAAATCAAAACATTCTTCTTCACATGGTTGATCACTATTTTGGTTTGCATAATCTCTGCCACTCATGACGTCGTTCAAAACCCAAAATGCCAATACCAATATTGTCAACACAGTTTACAGGGTACTCGGATACGAAACCTAATAACCTTAAACCTATAAACTAAAAGTCAAAGGGTTGCCTAAATTGAAGAATCCACAGATTCATTAGTGCCTAAAATTATAATAACCTTAAACCTAGAAACTAAAAATCAAAAAGTCACCTAAATTCAAAACCCCATAGATTGATTAGAGCCTAAAATTAACCAAGTTCTAACTTCCTATAACCCAATTCGAAAGTGGTAAAACTACAATAGCAGTAAGGGAACCAAGTAAGATCAAAACAACATGCAAACAACAAAGAAACACAGAAATCTAACAAAAGGAGTAACAATTGTACCTAGGGCAGACGGAAACAGTAGAAAAAAATAAAAACATTGTGAAATCAACACAATATATATCCCAAGGAAAAATGGAATACAGGTGACAAACATGCATGTTGTAGATGTGGCTGTTATGGGTGCTGTGAGAATGTTGTGGGAGAAGGTATGAGAGGGGAAAAAGTGTGAGAAACCGGGTCGGACGGGCAACCCTTTCTCATTAATGGCGTAAAACAAAGAAAACGGGCCGGGGTGCATTAATTAAGAAGTCGGATCGGACATTGAATTAATGAAGTGCATTGGGACCAAAATCCTGCACTTTAATATAAAAGATACAATGTAATTTTTCCATCCAAGACACAAAAAGATTTGTAGTGCTCTTTCTAAGAAGGGTAAAGGCCATTTATTACCAGCATACTTTCTCATTTGTACTGTAATGACCAACTTACTTTTTTTCGTACTCATTACACCCACGTACATTCAAATTTTATTCGATATCACCAATATAACCATAAAATGATTATATTACCCTTGTCTTCTTTAACATGTTTACAATCATAATTTTTTTAAATCTTAATTTTTAAAAAGTACTTTAACAAATTTAAATTTTTTTACCAAAAAGATTTTTTTTTAAATTTATAAAATATTTTTTTACGTTTTTTCTACGAAAAAATTAGATTTTTTTAAAAGTTAAGAAAAAAATAAAAAAGTAAATAAATTCGAAGTAAAAAGTAAAAAAGTTTTAACTTTTTTATTTTTTTTCTTAACTTCTTAAAAAGATAACTTTTTTTTTAATTTAAAAATTACGAAAAAAATTAAACTTATTTAAAAAAATTAAGATTTTATAAAGTACTAAATTTTAAAAAAGAATAATTACTTGTCAAAGTACGAAATTTTTAAAAAGGTAATTTTTTAAAGTACGAAATTTTTTAATTTTTTTTTAAAATTCGTACTTTTTAAAAAATTAGGATTTAAGAAAAATAACTTTTTTAAAAAATTATTTTTTGTTAAAGTGCTTGTTAAAGTACTTTTTAAAAAATTAAGATTTAAAAAAATTATGATTGTAAATATGTTAAAGAAGACAAGGGTAATATAGTCATTTTATGGTTATATTGGTGATATCGAACAAAATTTGAATGTACATGGGTGTAATGAGTACAAAAAAAAGTAAGTTAGTCATTACGGTACAAATGAGAAAGTATGTTGGTAATAAATGGTCTTTACCCTTCTAAGAACTATCAGCGTGTAACAGTGTGCGTAGTTCGAGTAATCCAAATTCATGGTCGTTGGGGTTGGAAACAAAAACTTTTAGAAGTACAAACAATTTGACTACTCCCTCCGTCCCAAAATTATTGTCCCCCGACAAAAAACACACAGTTTAAGAAAGGTGCATTTAATACTGCTTTCTCTTTCTTACTTTTTGAAAGAAATACATTTTTACCCTTAGCCAATTAATTTAAGTTTTCTTTAAAGTTTGTAAATAATAATTTCAAACAAGGGTAATATAGTAAACTTGATCAAACTTCCCTATCTATTTTTAGTAGTGGACAATTAAATTAGGACATCCCAAAAAGAAAACGTAGACAATAAAAATGGAACGGATGAAGTATTATTTTATTTCCCACGTGACTTAATATAGTTATTTCAGCTAGTATTTTTTTAACGAGTTATTTCGACTGCTGCTTGGAAAAACACACAAACCGTTGACTAGAAAGTGGTGCACAGTAGCTATTGAGATCATGGGTGGTTATTTTTAGTTTATTAGCTTTTTTTATGTTCTGTTTTAACTGTCTTTTAGTTTTGGCTATATAAAAAGCCATGTTCTTAACTGTCTGGCAGTTCACTTTTATTAAGAAATTGATAACAAAAGTTGAGACTTCTTTCTCACAATATTGCTCCTGTTATACTCTTCCCACTATCAGTAATTGTTGTTGCATTAGTAGATACATCATTTGGTATCAGAGCTTTTCCTTGAACCATATCGATGGCTGATGAACAACCATGTGGTCGTGGAAGGCGTCGAGGAGGACGAGTGCGTGGTCAGCCTCGTCGAGGTGGCGACGGTGGTGTTGGTGAAGATGAACGACAACCACACCGTCGGGACCTAGAGATTGCAACCCAAGGAAGACGAATCAGAGAGTTGGAGCGCCTACTTGCAGCGGCAAGGTTAGACGTTCATCGTGATATTAATCACGAAACTGATCATTTTTCTAATAGCGATATCGGAGAAGATGGGGGGTCAGACTTGTCACTGAGCAACGGGGAAGAAGAGATTAACCCATGTGGGGCTAATTTTCACCGTCGAGATCGTGGTTTCAGACCGAGGCAACATTCTTAAGACCTCGGTATAAAAGTCGACATTCCTGTTTTTGAAGGTAAGCCTCACCCTGATGAGTTTATTGATTGGTTACACACTGTGGAACGGGTTTTTGATATTAAAAATCTGAGCGATGAACAAAAGGTCAAGTTAGTGGCAATAAAATTGAAGAAAAATGCCTCTATTTGGTGGGAACATATCATAAGGCAACGTGCCAGGGAAGGGAAAACAAAGATAACAAGTTGGACCAAGATGAAAAACAAATTGATGGCCAAGTTTCTTCCTGTTCACTATAGGCAAGAAGCTTTCATTGACTATCATAGTTTTAGACAAGGTACTAGTATGTCAGTTGAAGATTTTACCGGTGAGTTTGATCGGTTAAGGATGCGTTGCGGTATGGATGAGGAGGAAAAATAAACAGTTGCTCGTTATCTAGCAAGCTTAAGGCCAGAGATCGCTGATGTGGTTCACCTCCAACAATATTGGTCATACAACGATGTGTGTCGATTGTCTTTAAAGGTGGAAGGACAATTAAAGAAAAAGACCAGTAGCTCTCGATTTACTAGTCGTGTTATGGGAAATGAGATGGGTAAGCGCGTTGTAGGTTCGAACCAGACTCGAAACCCATATACAAGTGCAACTCCAAATTCAGGTACTAGTCAAAACCAGAATTCAAACCCGAGTTCTAGTAGGGGAGGGGCTACAACTAGTAAGCGTTGTTACAAGTGTCAAGGTCTTGGTCATTTTGCTGCTGATTGCCCGAATCGTCAAATAGTTACCATATTAGAAGAGGATTTCGGGCCTGTGTTCGACGAGTGTGGAGACGAGGTTGAAGAGAATGTTGTCGATCAAGAGGAAATTACTTATGCAGATTCCGGGGAGGCACTAGTGGTTAGACGAACATTGAGTACAGTGGTGGCAAATGAGGACGAGTCATGGTTAAGGCACAACATTTTTCATACCAAGTGTACATGTAAAGGCAAGGTTTGTAATGTCATCATAGATGGAGGAAGCTGCGAGAATGTCATTTCAGCCACAATGGTTAGTAAGTTGAGCCTGACGACTGAAGAACATCCACATCCTTACAAATTGTCATGGTTCAAGAAGGGTAATGAGGTAAGGGTTTCTCAAAGGTGTTTAGTGAATTTCTCTATAGGAAAAAAGTATTCTGATGAAGTTTGGTGTGATGTGGTGCCCATGGACGCGTGTCATATGTTGCTTGGTAGACCATGGCAATTCGATCGTAAGACTATGCACGACGGATATAAGAACACCTATAGTTTCAAGAAAGATGGTGAAACCATTATACTTGGCCCATCTGACATAAGAAAGGAGTCAAAGAACCAGTTGTTATCTCAAGCAGAATTCTTAGCAGAGGCACAAGATGCAACTAATGTGTACGCTTTAGTTGTAGTAGAATCTAATGAATGCCGTTTTGATGTTCCCCATGAGGTGAAAGCTATACTTGATGATTTTGCGGATGTGGTTCCTGATGAGTTACCACCAGGGCTGCCTCCAATGAGGGACATCCAACACTGCATCGACTTTGTACCCGGGGCTGTCATACCTCACAAAGTCGCGTATAGGATGAACCCCAAAGAGCATGAAGAGTTGCAAAGGCAAGTACGGGAGTTGCTGGAAAAGGGTTACATTCGAGAAAGCATGAGCCCTTGTGCGGTACTGGTATTATTGGTTCCAAAGAAAGACGGGTCATGGCGGATGTGTGTGGATAGTCGCACGGTTAACAAGATAACAATCAAATACCGTTTCCCAATTCCATAGTTTGATGATTTAATCGATCAATTGCACTGAGCAGCGGTGTTTTCAAAGATCGACTTACGTAGTGGGTACCATCAAATTCGAGTTCGTCCGGGTGACGAGTGGAAAACTGCATTTAAAACTCATGATGGCTTATATGAATGGATGGTGATGCCTTTCAGTTTATCAAACGCCCCGAGCACTTTCATGAGATTAATGAATCAGGTCTTTCAAGCTTTTATTGGTAAATTTATTGTTATTTACTTTGATGATATTTTGGTGTTTAGTGCTACAAAAGAGCTACATCTTCATCATCTTAAACTGATATTTGAAGTTTTAAGGGATCAAAAGTTATACACCAACATAAAAAATGTCATTTTCTTACTGATGAGGTGTTGTTTTTGGGTTATATTGTGTCTAGTTAGGGCATTCGAATGGACCCTACCAAAGTTGATGCTATTCTCAGTTGGCCAACACCAACAAATGTTCATGAGACCCGTAGCTTTCATGGTTTAACATCATTTTATCGGCGATTTATTCGTAACTTTAGTACATTAATTTCCCCCATAACCGAATGTGTAAAAGGTAGCACATTTCATTGGACTCGAGAGGCACATGAGGCGTTCGAGTTGTTAAAGAAAAAGGTAACCGAGGCTCCCGTGTTGATTCTACCTGATTTTGATGATGTGTTTGAGGTCCATTGTGATGCCTCAGGGGTGGGCATTGGAGGTGTTTTAAGTCGAAATGGAAAACCAGTAGCTTTTTTTTAGTGAAAAGCTAAATGAGGCTAGGCGAAAATACTCAACATATGACAGAGTTTTACGCGATAATTCGTAGTCTAGAGTATTGGCACCATTATCTTGTTTCAAAAGATTTCATTTTGTATTCCAACCATGAAGCGCTAAAGTACATCAACGGGCAACACAAGTTAAAACCGAGGCACGCCAAATGGGTTGAATTAATGCAATCGTATAGTTTCTCAATTAAGCATAAGGCAGGAACACTAAACAAGGTAGTTGATGCATTGAGTCGTAGGCAGGCTTTATTGTCGGTAATGCAAGTTGAGACTGTTGGGTTTGAGATATTCAAAGAACTCTGTTGATGATTCTGATTTTGCGGGTATATGGGAGAAATGTCAAAGACAGCCTTTCCAGCCTTTTGTTATACAAGATGGTTTTCTTTTCAAAAGTAATCGATTTTGTATACCGAGTTGTTCTTTGCGGGAATTAATTATGAAGGAGGGTCATGCCGGGGGTTTAGCCGGACATTTTGGGGTGACTAAGACCGTGTCTTGGTTAAGCGAGCAATTTTATTGGCCACGAATGGAGCGCGACATTGCACGGTTTATAAAGAAGTGTCGAGTATGCAGAATGACAAAGACTCGAAGCACCAATGCCGGTTTATACCAGCCCTTACCTGTTTAGTAGCTCCATGGATTGATGTAAGTCTCGATTTTGTTCTCGGATTGCCTTGTACCCAAAGGAATAAGGATTCGATTATGGTGGTGGTAGACAGATTTTCTAAAATGGCACACTTCATTCCGTGTAATAAAACATATGATGCATCGAAGGTTGCGTTTTTATTTCTACAAGAAATTGTTCGATTACACAGTTTACCTAAGACCATCACGTCAGATTGAGATGCAAAGTTTGTGGGGCATTTTTGGCGTACCTTATGGTGCAAGATGGGGACACAACTTCAGTTTAGTTCATCGCACCACCCACAAACTGAGGTGGTGAATCGAAGTTTGGGTAATCTGTTACGAAGTTTAGTCGATGAAAACCCAAGACAATGGGATTTAGTGTTATCACAGGCTGAGTTTGCATACAATAGATCACATAATCGCACTACTGGAAATACTCCTTTTGAGGTGGTAAGTGGTGTTAACCCCATCACCCCACTTGACCTTACACCGTTGCCGACTACAACACATTTTAGTTCAAGTGGAGAAGCACAAGCTCAACAAGTCCAGCAAATGCACGCATAAAAAGGAGCCAGAATCGAAAAACAGAATCAGAAGTATAAAGAGCGAGTAGATTCTCGTCGTAAGAGAGTTGTGTTTAAAGAAGGAGACTTGGTTTGGATTCGACTTGGGAAGGAGCGTTTTCCAGCGGGTAGGTTTGGTAAGTTGCAACCACGTGCTGATGGTCCGTTTCGGGTGCTCAAAAGGATCAATGATAACGCCTATAAAATCGATCTACCTGGTACGTATAACGTATCAGCAACATTCAATGTGGCAGACTTATCCCCGTACGTGACTGATAGTGAAGACGACGAAGATGAAGAGAATCACGATGTCGAGCAAGATTCGAGGGCGAATCTTTTCCAAGCAGGGGAGTATGGTGCACAGTAGCTATTGAGATCATGGGTGGTTATTTTCAGTTTATTATCTTTTTTATGTTATGTTTTAACTGTCTTTTAGTTTTGGCTATATAAAAAGCCACGTTCTTAACTCGCAGTTCACTTTTATTAAGAAATTGATAAGAGACTTCTTTCTCACAATATTGCTCCTGTTATACTCTTCCCACCATCAGTAATTGTTGTTGCATTAGCAGATACATCAGAAAGACCATCATCATTTGATCAAATATGGAAGCTTTGATATGTCGTAACCATGGAGACCCGACAATCCCACCAGACTCAACCAACACAAGCGCTTTAACAATCACCACATCTCACCCAATCCCAAATTAAAATCCCCATCTTCAGTTTTAGTTGGAATTAAAGCTACCAGTGTCCACTTTGCAACTTACCTTCAAGTCCTTGGTCAATATCAAGAAAATTTTCGTTTGCCATTTGTTGTTGGCTCTGAATACTCGGGTGTTGTTGTATCTGTTGGTGAGAATGTTACCAAGTTTAAAGTTGGTGATGGTGTTTGTGGCTATGTTGGTGTCGGATCTTTTTCTTAATATATTGTTCGTCAAGAGACTAAATTGTAAGTGGTACTATCTTTTATTCTTTTTCTTTAGTAACCAACTTTTTAGCCGACTAATCCACACGCATCAATGTTACTAAAGTAGTAGTATATAGTTTTATCATTGTTTGTATCGGGACAAGCCGTTTGATCATTTAGCATTATTTATATCGTACTCAAACTCATTATTTCGTCTGCCTTGTTTAATGAATTAGAGGTCTTACCATTGTTTGTATTGTGTGAAGCCCGTTTGATCATTTAACATTATTTATATTGTACTAAAACTCGTTATTCAGGGAGCGGAATTACACAAGTTTACATTCAAAGCCTCCCTTTCACGAGGTTTGTTTGCACTTAGCATAAATGAAACTTAAGTCCTCTCACATTTTAATGATGAATGCCACTAGCCACAGTGATTGAAAGTGTCTGTACTTTTTAATTTTTAACATATGATTGGAGCAATGTAGCAAAAATCGTTAGGCGGGACCTGTAACAATCCGTATTTTTGATCAATGAACGACGTGATTAAATTCACTATTTTTTTTTCTCTCTCGTGCGCGTTTACTTTAAATTCTCATCACATAATTAAATCGCGTCCCCACCAACGCGTTGCCAACGACGTGGGCCAGGCGTTGGCCGGCCAACGCGCGTTGGGGTGTTTTAAAAAAAAATTCATTTTACCCCCCTAACGGCTATAATTTAAATTTTACTCTTTCCCCCCAATTTTGAAATGTTTCATTTTAGCCCCTAACGGCTAGTATTTATTAAAAAAAAAATTAAATTTTTTTCATTTTACCCCCCTAAAACGGCTGATTTAAAAAAAAAATTCATTTTACCCCCCTCACTCAACTCACTATATATACAACACATTACTAAATACAAAATCACATACAAATTCACCACTCTTCAAATACAAACATACATCTTTTTAGCAATCAAAAAAATGTCTTAATTGACCCAACAATCAGTAATCTGAATCTCCTCACCGGTCGTTGGACGCCGGAACAGTTTCAACAATACCAACCAGAACAACAACAAGCTATTTTTTCCAGATGGCAACAACACCAAATCTAAACCTTGGTTAGAAATCTCTACAACAAAACCCACCATTCATACCACTCAGAATCTTACCCAAACACTCACTCGAAGCCTCAACAAGTCTGATTCGCCAAAAAAAGCGGTCGCAAGAAAAAAAATGGCCCGAAAGGAAAAAAAATGTTAAGACGAGCCCCAAGAGCCGGTAGCACGGCCGTTGGTCTACCGGTCGAAGAAGAATTGCTTTTCAACATGTTACGTGGCCGTTTCGAAGAAAAAAAGTCGGAAGGTCACAAAGCATGAGACGCTTTTGGTATCGGTGTTTGAAACGAGTTCAATTCGAAAAAAATATTCAAAACCGTACGAAGGATATGTTACTAGTAAATGGCATACGTTGAATGCCAATTACCAAAGTTTCAACGCCGCGAACAAACGGGCCAAAGGTTTGGGAAAAGTGCGAAAACGATGTGGATTACTTTGAAACGGGGCTCAAAGTATTTACCGTGACGAGCAAGAGGGGGTCGCGTTTTCCTCAAGAAGTATGCATTGGCCGTTTTTGAGATTCCACCCGAAAATGGAACGGCACCGTAACAAGTTGACTTAAACCTAGAGACGACTCCGGGGCTAGCCAGGAGGATCTATTTCGGTTCACGATGCACGACCACGTCCGCCCTCAAAAACGGCCGCCAAGAAAAGTGCAATATCCTAACAACTCGTAGCAACCGTGGAAGTAGCGCTGTCGGCCCAATCGGGGAGCTAATGGAGCAGGAGCTTCGTCTGAAACGGGAAGCCGCCGAAGGCTACTCGAAGCTCAAGCCGAAAAAGACCGAAAGTGAAACACTATTGCGTTGGTGAGTTGAGGTTTCTAGCTACTAGCACCAAGGATTTGGACGACGACGGACGCCTATTGGATCAAGAAGCAAAAAAAAATTGATCAAAAACAAAATGAAAAAGATTTGGGTGAGTGACGATGAAAGACGAAGACAAAAAAAGAACAGAGTAGTTTTTTTTTTAATTTGTAATGTATTTTTTTTAATTTTCGTTATTGTTTTTTTTTTTAATTTCGTAATGTTTCTTTAATTTTCGTAAATGTTTTTTTAATATCGTAATGTATTTTATTTTTAAATCCGAAATGTTTTTTTTAATTCGATAATGTGTTTTTATTTTATGTAACTTATGTATGTTTAAATTATGAATGAAATGGTTATTATAGTTAAAAGAATGAAATAATTTTTTTAAGGGGGTTTTATGATAAAAAGATGTGAGTGGTGTTATTTGGTGTTATGATTAAGGGAGTGGTGTTGATGTTGGTGTTATGCTGATGTGGCGCTGACGTGGCAGCAAAAACTTGGTGTTGCCAAGTTATGATACGTGATGCTCTAATAAGTTTAAGTAAATGTATGATATATGTTTGTTAAATTGCTTAAGATTTAAAGTTGATTGATTGATTGTTTTATTGTGATTTATCGTTTGTGTTATGGATTGTGTATCATGTCGCCATGCCTTGGAGTTAGAACATACAGAACAAATAAATAACAAGAAAAAAATCAAGGGAAAAAAAGGCTTTATGACCGCCTAGATCCGACTTTGACTGACTAGATCCGACTTACCGTTTCCAATTAATTTGGCCGATTAACCGTAAACCACATCGGAAAAAAACCTGCCTGCCGCCTAGGTTGATTTTTACAACACTGGATCTGAGTTTTGATGTTTGATTAGATGTGATAAATTTCGACAAATGTCTTAAAATAGCAATTTACTTTCCGTCCATGTCTTATAATAGTAGAAGGGAAAATCATACTCGCAAACTACCCAATTGTAGTTCAAATTTAAAATAGTATACACTATACAGTTGCAAGATTATATCATTTTAATGTGTTGCAATTTAAAGGAATTTGCCCTTCGAATTCATCAATGTCAGTTATAACTATTTTTTTTTTTTGAAGGAGTCAGTTATAACTATTAAATGGTATCATTTTCCAATTTATTAGCTTACATTGTGTCAAAACACAAAAACCAGAATGTAGGAAATAGTGTTTGGCTTCGTATAAAATAACTTCTGAAACACCACCTCATTTTGAGTTTTTTATTAAAAAACATTGAAGGTTTAAAGTTGCTGATGGATGTGATCTGGTGGCTGCATGCTGCTGCAATTCCACTTGGGTATGGAACAACTCATCAAGCCTTGGTTCATAGAGCCAATCTCAAATCTGGTCAGGTATCACCAAAAGAATTTTAACATTTATATTGCCAGAACTAGGTCTCTACCCGGCCGATGGCCGATTTTCTCAATAGCTGATTGCGATGGATGGATAAATTCAAGGAGTCATATAAGAACAATGTGATGTTTCGGTTACGTTGTTTCAGTTACGTGTTTAAGCATATCTTTGTCGAACTTAACCCGAGTTACCGTTTAGACCGGATAGTTAACGTCCATGAAATAATAAAAATAAATGAACCTCGAGACTTGTGTATCTAGCTTCATGCTATACACTAACAACTAAACACCAATAGAAAAAAGTAAAGTCACATAATTGAATTACATTAACAGGAACAACATCGAGAAACATGTGGCTCACGTATGATGAAATGCGGTTGATTCTCTTTTTGGTAAGGAATAAGATATGATTACGTTTCAACTACATGTTCAGTAAACTTTCATGTCAAGAAATCAATTAGAAAGCCCGTAATCATAATACTCCACTCGGATAATGAGTGTCTACTTTCATAATACACAAAGTTTTAAGAAATTCCACAAACTTCACTCTTAACCAATCAAATATCGTATCTGCCAACTAAAGTTTATTTTCACAGTTGAAATATAAAAGTAAACACCTATTATGAGATCATATAATAGCAATATGAACACTCAGTCTAAAATAAACAAGTATCTGATGGACGGTTTTCTTAATATTTATGTTTAAGAACCACCATACGCTAGATGAGTAATACTAAAGGAGTTTAATAGAATAATGTGATATTTCGGTTACGTGTTTAATAATTCATTTGTAATAACAGTAATAGTATATATGAAATCAATAAAAAAAAATCTCAGTTACTACTAAGTAATTATGTGTTAGAGTTGATGTGTGTAAAAGGATGTTTTAAACGGTTTGTTTAATTAAGAAAATAGCATAACTTTTTGTTTTGTTTTAATTTATTTTAGTTTGCTTGAAATACGTTATCCTTTAAAAAAAACATAAAATCCTTAGCTTATGCTCCCAATTTAACGAATTTTGCTCCATAATTTATGTTCCAGCTTACTTATCTAACATCACCAAGCACGCAAACCACATAAGAATCATCGTAGTCTTAAAAAATCTTACAAAATGCATTTGGGTCAAACATTAGCTATCTATTTAGAAGATGATGAAGATGATATACGACACACCTGATGAGAATTGTGCATATCAATCCAAAGAATATCATAAACCCTTATGAGAATTGTTCCTAACGATTCTGAAAATATTAAAACTTAAAAGCATAGAAGCGTAATAAAACAATAACCACCCTGACATATTTCTAACCCATTTGACATGAAATTTTATCCACACAGTTGATCACCCGAAGCCTTTGATCAATGAAGCATTCACTTTAGCCTTCAAGCCATTAATCAACTACTAAGATACTGTTAACTTTGAAACCATAGCTGGATTTTGTTTTCCCTAAACATCCTCTTAATCCACCTCAACCATCTTATTCGCATGACAGGATTCACAGAGCATATAATATTGTTTCACATATAAAAACTTAGCTATAAAATTAGAATTGGACATACCAATTTTACCATCTCTAAATAGGAGCACACTCCATGCTAACATATTACCCGTTTTCGACCATTAGATTAATTGTTGGGTCTAGCATTACTGCATCTCATGGTATTTTAGTTTAGGGTTGGTTGACTCGGGCCATGGCGAACCCATTACCAACCTGCTTGTGTGACCCGTACCAAGTCCACGCCTAAAGCATTACGTGTAACATGTTCCCCTTGTTTTTCCCGGCTAACACATTGTATAAAACATGTTCATAAAATAATAAAGTTAACTAACAAAGCTAACATAATGAATATGTATTTTTTGAAATCAGTTGACGACAAACCATTATTTTTTAATAAAATTGGTCAAAAGTGTTGTAGATCAACCCGGTCGCACACATCTCACAGTTGTGCGATTTGATCCCAAAAAAAATACAATTGTTTGAACCCGCCGCACCCATTTTTTTGTTGCCATTTTTAATGTAGGTGATCAAATATAAGTAGGCTTAATCCAAATGACCATTTAAAAACAAAAATCAGTGTACCTTCCATTTGCTCATGGGTTCCTCACAAAGCTGAAGTACCACAAAGTTGCTTCCTGTTGCAAAACATCCACACCGAAACCGCAGATTTATTTGTTGGTTTTTCTCAAAAATGAAATCCAAATATCAAGAGTCAAATAGAATCCCTGAAGCAACTTATCAAATCCATGATATAGTTGATCAAAATCACCATAACCAAAACTATAGCTACCAAATCTTTAGCTTAAGATGTTGAATCAAAGACGTTACTTACTGGTGGTGTTGCTTCCTTCTTGCCGGTAGCTTCCTCTTCCTTCATCTCTTCTTGAGCGTCGCTATCATATTCATCTCCTACAAATGATCACACATGTGTTACTACTGTTGGGATTTAACATTCTAGGTAACCAATTAGCTACGAGTGCGCAGCGGATTGGATCTGGTTAAGGCACATAGAATTAACACTTAATAAAGTAAATAATTATAACAAAGTAAATATTTACTTACCTCTTGATCTTGAACTTGAAACGAGTAGCGGTTAAATTACCGCCTCTACGGTTGCTCACACAAACACGTCAATCGAGTACGAGTTGATTGCTAGTCTACCTTCACATATCAAACACCACGTGTTATATCGAATCCCAAACGCACCCCGTGAGTCATGAACCGAAAACTAAACAAACCGAATAAACCCTAAGATGGATTTATTATTGTTGTCGAACAATGAGAACAAAAACCATCAATCGGATTAAAAGGATAAAGAACAATATACATCTATATCTCATTAACATGCATAACATGCATATGATACGTATGTATATTGTATGCATGAGATGCATGTAGAACAAAAGCATACATATGGTTTAATGTGATATCATGCTACAGACATAGATATATTTTTTGTGGCTCTTATTGCATCGAATGGGATATAGGGATTTATTAGTTGGCTGACTTTTAGGATATAGTATATATCGTATGTGTTATGAATTGTATATTCTCCATCATTGCGCCTCCATCTACACCCCCGGGTAATGATTTAAATATTGTTGCTGAGTCTGGTTCTTGGTGGATTGATTATATTGGTCCTATAACTAGTGACGAGATAGATTCTGATAAACGATGGAGCTATAGAGACCCCAATGGGAATATACACGGGTTGTTCTCTCTCGCGCAACTACGTTCGTGGAAA